>VZRF01015236.1:41992-125223 GCA_013396875.1 Vireo altiloquus | reverse complement strand
GCCCTCCGTGTGCTGGGCTCGCCCACGCCCAGCGCGGCAGCGGCGCTGCCCAGGCCGAGCCCGCCGGGGGAGCAGCGGGCGGAGGTGCAGCACCATGCTGGCGGGGCTGGGGCGGGCGGTGCGCGGCGGCACTCGGCAGCTCCCGGTGCTGCTGGCCAGGCGGNGCTGGAGCCTCGCCCGCCTCTGCCCCGGGGGCGCGGGGGAACAAAGGCTGGGACAAGTGTCACCGCGGCCAGCATGGGGCCCCACAGGCTCCGGGGTGCCGCCGCTCCCCTCGCTCCCCCTGGGCGGCTGCGGGCGGGGTGCGGTGCCCGGCCGTGCCCCGGGGTGACTCACGGGCGGCAGCGGCCGTGCCCCCGGTGCCTCTTGTAAACAGCGAGGAGTAAAACGCGAGTGCAAAAAAAGTTTCCCCTTATGGGCTCTCGTGGTGCTGCCGCTCTGTACGGGAAGTGCTAAAGTCCTCCTGCCTCGGAGCTTGTCCAGGCTTTCGGAAGTCCCAGAGATTCTGTGATTAGGAACAGTGAAGGCAAACATGAACGAACAGTGAATTTAAAGATCTGCTGGCGCGTAAGACTGTGTGATACTCAGAGTGCTGAGCGACTCCTAACTGCTGGGAATGGAGGCAGTTTAGTCCTTTTTTATTGCTCTTACTGACAGAGATGCCATGTATGTGCTTGGAAACATTGCGNAGTGCAAAAAAAGTTTCCCCTTATGGGCTCTCGTGGTGCTGCCGCTCTGTACGGGAAGTGCTAAAGTCCTCCTGCCTCGGAGCTTGTCCAGGCTTTGGGAAGTCCCAGAGATTCTGTGATTAGGAACAGTGAAGGCAAACATGAACGAACAGTGAATTTAAAGATCTGCTGGCGCGTAAGACTGCGTGATATTAAGAGTGCCGAGGCACTCCTAACTGCTGGGAATGGAGGCAGTTTAGTCCTTTTTTATTGCTCTTACTAACAGAGATGCCATGTATGTGCTCGGAAACATTGCGGTGATGGAAGACGACAAAACCTCCCTGCGTCCCTGCGTCCGGGGCCCACCCAGAGCAAGGAAGTTGCTGGGGTGTGTGGTGACATCCCAGAAGGAAGTCCAGGGCCATCTGGCGCTTGTTACTGAGCAGCTTCCACAACCCCTGTCTCGAAACCTGCGGCAGCGGGTGGAGTTGAGGACTTGTGCAAAATGAACTTTCTACGTTTTCCCAATAGTTTTTTCTCAAAATGCTCAAAAAGCCTTTTGCAAAATTCCATTGCATTAATTTGCCCCATATCCCTTAATGCAGATAGCCCTTCTTTGCTTTCTCATGCGTGGATATGAGGACATCTAAGTAGGGAATTAGGATAAATATTGACTTAGCCTCCTTAATCTTCTGAGGTTCTATCGGGGCGTGCCGAAAGCATCTTGCACCTCACTGAGAGGGTTTGCACTGTCACTCAGCACGCACTGACACTACCTGTTCACTTTGCCACCTCTAACTTCTCCAGAGTACTGCTTTGCAGACAAGCTTCGTGCTTTTCTGAGGCTCTAAATCGAGACTGAAAGCTGATAAAGCTTTAAGAAGAGA
Organism: Vireo altiloquus; assembly: GCA_013396875.1. Classification (NCBI taxonomy): domain Eukaryota; kingdom Metazoa; phylum Chordata; class Aves; order Passeriformes; family Vireonidae; genus Vireo; species Vireo altiloquus. The sequence goes on along the minus strand of VZRF01015236.1, from coordinate 123,668 downwards.
CACCAAAAATGAGATGAGGAGGAGGAGGAGGAGGAAAAGCTCTTACTTTGGCAGCACTGTCATAATAAGAAAGAGCAGAAAAATGATCGTCTCTGTTACTTTGTGGGATGGAACGACAGTGACATCCATTGGGAATTAAATTCTTGCACCAAATAGGTGAAGCAGAGAGATGTTGTAATGTTGAGGAAAAATCTAATTGGGAAAAGTGTTTAATACAAGATGTTGTTTATTTATTAAGTGGAATTTTTTGGAATAAATTAATATACAATATTTTTTATATATGCAGTTGGTAGATACGGTTTTCCTACAGAGTTGATAGCATGATAGTTAATGAAGCATGTTTACTGGTTTCCTAATTTCTGGTTTTATCTTTGAGTTCCTTTCAGTTTTTTGACTGTGTCTGCAGAACAGTTCAGGCAGTTAAATATTTATTCTCGTAAACTTTAAATGAATGGCCTGTAGCTGTAATTTCAAGCTAGTAAAATTTAAATAAGCCCCAATTGTTATAGCAGTGGTTTAGCTCTGTGTTTCGATGTAATGCAGAACATCACATTGTGCACACCTTGCCCAGTGAAACCACTGTTGTGATGATTTCATTTTTTTTCCACCATCACTGTTCAACGTTCCTAGCTCTGCAGTTTGCCGCTGCAATTTGGTTGAACAAATACTGTGCCTCTGGCTCTGGAAGGGAAGGTTTGGAGCGCTTGTGTGGGGCTGAGGAAAGCAGATCTTGCTGGCCTGTCACCTTGGTGCTCGGTGTGGTCTCTGCAGCTGGTTTCATGCTGTGTTTGGTGATGAGGATCAGTCTGCCCATGTGCCTTTTGGGGGCCTTGGCTGGAATTTCCACTCCTAAAACTGGAGAGGGTACTTCAGTGGCCACACAAGGTCGTGGGACGTGCACTTGGTCATCACATACTGCAAGACAGTCAGGTGTTGATGGGCAGGTGTGTGAATGCACAGTGTGTTTGTGTGCTGTGTTTTTGACTAATAAATACACAGCTCTGGGGATAAATGAGCCGTTGTTGCTTTCTTGCTGTAATTTTTTTTGGGATTACAGCAGGGATTGCTGTCCTGAGGAGCTGGATCCTTCATCATTAGCTTCTCAGCTCCGCTTTAAACAAGAACTACAGCTCTTCCTATGGCTGTGGTTAGCTGCTTTGCCTTCCCAGTCATGCTTATACAAATGCTGCGTTTTGTAAAATTGAGGTTTTTGTTAGGTGGGTCTTTCTGTATTTAAAGTAGTTAGTGCTCAGACAGACTCCAGCTGCCTGGGATATCCTGGGATTGCTGCTTTGACGAGAATGTGTTAGAAATCTGGACAGTAGGCTGTGTGCAGAAGAGAAAAGGGCTTAGCAGTGTAGGCAGTTTTTCAAACTAAATGAAGCATATGATAGTGTATTCTTTGGACAGGCATTATTATTACACATAGTTTAGTTCCCCAAAGGCTGCAGTTCATTTTGCCAGAGTCCTGGATTTGTAATTCTGCAGTTATTTTGCATGTGGTAAAACCTAAAGCTTGCCAGCTCCTTTTGCTTCCTCTTCACATGCATGTTTTAACTCCTGCAGCTTATGTTGAAGAAATGACCTGCTTGCACTGCTCTCCATGAGGAACATCACCCCTCACCATATCTCAGTGGAGAATACATTTGTTAATATAGAATCAAGGCTTTAATTTGCTGGAGTTTTTTTGGGTGTTTGTTTTGGTTTTTTTTTTTTTTTTTTTTTTTTTTTTTTTTTTTTTTTTTGTTTTGTTTTTGTTTTTTTTTTGTTTTGTTTTAATTCATGAACCGTCCAAGCCAGGAAACATTGAAGGGACTGGATTTTTTTTTTTTTTTAGGTGGTCCTAAAAAAAAAGTTAGTTTCTCTACAGTGCTGAATCCCACTGATCTAAAACTGTGTTTCTTTATATGGCCATCCATGTAAGTGAGATTTCTAGTTTAGTCAGTACTGTGGAGATCTCTACCAGCATGACTACATTGCTTGGGATGGATGGTAACTGTGGAAAATGAAGAAGTCTGGGTTACATGGTTTCTCTTAGCATAAAACCAGGTTTCTTTGCAGTGGCACAGCCCTACGTCTTGCTAGAACTGTTTCTGTTCTGTGTGAAGGTGTTGGAATAGTGACATTTCCTCTGCAAAAGGCTTGAAACTTGCTTTGAGCAAGTATTGGTGAGGGAAGTAAAATGGGAAAACTTGAATTGTTTTCAAAATATAAGTTTATTTAGCATCATTAATTCAGAATGCATTCCATTTCTATGTGCAAAATCCTCTTAAAACTGTGCCTGTGGAATACATTGGCAAGGGGAAAGATCGTGTGTAAGCTGGCAAGAGCAAATTGCAAAGATTTCTGTGAAAAACATTATGGATTTATTTTCTTCCTTGCTTGGGATATTGCATATGCTTGTTGCTGAGGGAAATTTTCTTCCTAGCTGCAAACTGCAGCCAGTAGGAGAGTCATTGGGTTTATCTGGAGAAAGCAGAGTAGTGAGTGTTTTGTTCTGGGGCCTTTTTTTATTTTCGGTTCCCAATGTCATCCATATCTGTCAAAAATATTTCTTCCAGTGCTTTCAGCTGATAAGTTTTTGACTACCCAGTTCCTCAGACTGGCTTGCACTTTTTTCCTGTCCTTCCTGTTAGTTTTTACAGTAATTCTTACTCCCAAATTACCGTAATTCTCCCAGCATAACACCTATCCAGTTTGCCCTTCAGTTTTATACAGATTGATAAGCAAGGATCTAAATGTGTCCTATTAGCCATGGGATAATTCCACGGAGATTTTTAATTTTGCCTCTTTCCTTGCACATGATCTGATGCTGGGATTTCTCAGATATTCTTACAAAGCAGCAACCTCAGGACATCCCAGAGAACCCCAGGGCAACTACAGAGAAGAAGATTGTCATTGAGTGTCGTATGCAGACAAATATTTCACGTAAATGTGGTTTAAGTCCCTGCTTTGTATTTTTAGCCCACTCAAGTCCTTTGGAAATTGATATCTAATTGAATCCAAGAGCTGGGAGTAATTTGTGGCTGCTGGGCGTGTTTTCCCTTGTCTTTCTTCCACTTTGAAAGCCTTGCGCAAAAAAAAGTTAGCTTGTTGATCCAAATATTTTCTGAACAGAAACCTCCTGCATATACTGGCATATGTCAACAAAAACATACAAACTGCTAAACTGTTTGTTTATGAAAGTACTGTGCACTCTTGCAAATACTAATTTCTAAGCCTTAATAAGAAAAACTTTAGAAGGTGCTTCTGCTGCAGAATATTTTCCTGTCTCAGCAAGTTCATTTTCTTGACTTTGATACTGTGTCTGTGGCAGAATAACAATGTGACACTGGCAATGGCTGCTCATCATTTGCTGTTGTCTCATCTCCCAGCTGCCAGATGAGAAGGCTATGTTTTCCCTGATAAATACACTTTCGGGGGGAGATGTGATATAAAGCACAGAAATTCATCTTTCTGTGTACTTGTGCAGATACTCCCATGAAGTGCTTTTCTGTGTGTTGTTTCTCCAGTGCAGATGCTGTAGTAGCTTAGTGGGCTGTGAGACACTCTGGTATGTGCAGGTACAATTGCCCACAAGACACTCATTCCCTTGGAGGTTTGGGAAATTCCTAATGACCAGTCTCGCTCAGGGTTTGAAACATGCATCAGCAGCGAGACTTCATAAAATCCTTGGTGTTGTTTTCCAGTGGGGCAGCTGACAGGAAAGCAGCTGAGATGTCTAGATCAAATCAGCTTTTCTTGCGTAGTGTGTTGCTTTTTTGCCTGCTCTGAGCCTCAGCAGACGTGTGTCTTTGGTGGTTGTGTGAATATGGCAATTGCTAAGGAAAGGAAATGAAAACCAGTTCCTGCAAGGCTGGAAAGAGTGCAGTCATTCTCTTCAGGATCACAGGCTTAAGGAAGTTGGAGCTTTTGTGTGCTAAGTCAAGGCTGTGTGGTACTGCAGGAAATGTAAAGAAAACTGAAATGCTGGTCTAACGTTATTGTCTATAGCAAAACCTGTGTAATATTGTAAAAAATTTATTGAAGAGCTTTCTCATATGAGATGTAGGAGTAATAGGGTGTGCTTCCCAAAGTTTTGGAAGTACATTACTCCAAATATATTCAACGGGTTTATTGTAAAGGAAAGTAAAAATGTATATAACTTCCTGTTGAAATTGACATTTTAAAATATAATTTAGAATAAAATTCTTTTATAATTTAGAATGGGAATAGAAATAGTGATATCATAAGGTGATACCTGTATTGGGTGCTCTGTGATTAATAAAGTAGATGACAGAAAACGATGCTGTGATTTCATTTGCAGTGGATGCTGTGGTCATACAAACAATGCTGTAACTGTAATTTTTTTGTTGCTCATGAGATGAAGCTAAGTCTGGCACTGTTCCTTCTAGCACTCTTAGCAAGGCCTTTACTCACAGTCTTTATACCTGTAACAAAATAATACTAAACCTCTAGAGGATGTCTGAGAGAATTTCTTTGCAAGTGTCTCAGATGCTCTGAAGATTTACCACAAATCACTGAAGTGCTGAGCACTTAAGACTGTTGACAAACCGTGTTTTAAGAATATGAGTCTCCTCTGATTTTTTTTTTTACAGTTTTATGTTTGAAAGCTTAGAGGGCAAAAATGTAGACCTTGTCCTAGAGTTTATAATATCCTAATTTCTGAAGGGATAGAAGAAGAGGGAAAGGGGATATTTGTTTGTTTGGGTTTTGGTTTTTGTTTTCTTGTATTGAGGGTTTCACCGCCTGAAGTGTTTCTTCCACGGTAAGATTTTTGTCATCAGAGAGAAAGCAGAGAGCACACCTGTTCTCAATATCTAGTTAAACAGCAAAATTTTCATTTTCCCCATTCCCATTGAGGCAAAATGAACTGAAGGAAAATGAATGTGGTAGCTGTGCTTGGGTTGGGCTCGCTTTCTTTATATCATCTTCACCCTGAAGACATTTCTAGAAAACAGCATCAAAGGTGAATTTCCCATTGGGTGACTCCTGGTGAGGGAGTTCCAACATCCTTATGAGAAGGCAGTAAACTCTTCTGAGCCTAGACATGTTTCATGGTCACTTCTGTGTTAACAATGTTGACTAAGTGTCTGTTAATGGCATGTATCAGCAGCTCTTGCTCTGGGTTGGTCTCTTATCTCTTTTGTTCTTTTCCAGAAAGATGAAAGGGAGAGGCAGATTTTCTGTGTTTTTGTCTCCCTCTGTCTTGCTGTCAAGATACTGAGTAATAACCTGGTCATTAGGTTTGCATAGGAAAGAGGTGGCATTTTATAAGGTCACTTCTGCCATTCATATGACTACTCACTCTGTTGTTTCTGTATCTGAGAGGAGATCTGAGGAGTCCAGCAAAAAATTAAAGTTAACTGTTTGTTCTGTGAACTTCCATGGGAGGTCTGGGAGGAGGACAATTTTCAGGCCTGCAAGTTATTTGTCGTGACATTTTCCATTCTCAGCTCATGCCTGAGTCCTGGATCACTAGAAATACCTGCCATCCAGGTGTTGGGAAAGTGTGCATCTACACTCCAAAGATCAGGTCCATCTCTAGGGAAATAAATCCCTCATGTTAGAATGACTCTGTGGCACAGCAGCTGAAGAAGAGAACTTAAAAATGAACGTGGTTTGGCTGCCTGCCTACTAAGGATGGTAGCTTTTGTCCATAAACTAATTCTCCTTTGTTCAAGTGAGGCTGGGCGTAAGCAGGCGGCGCTGTCAGCTGTCAGGGCACGGATAAACAAATGGCTTTGTGCTTGTGTGATGAGGACTGGAAAGCACAACCTCGCCTTAGTGATCAGGAAATACTCAGTACTCCCTCAAATGGAAGTGGAAAAGGAAAAAAGATGTTTACTCTGTAAACGTGACATTTATACCTTTAAAAAAGCTGAATTTATCATCATGAGCACAGGCAGTGCATCTTCAAAAGGACAGAAAAATTGAGTATATTATACACAGGCAAGATATAATTTACTTTTTTCTTCAGATTTTGAACAACTTTGAAAACAGTTTTGAAGCAGTTGTTTTCACATTTACTATCTGGTCGTTTTAGATCAAAATTCCTTCTATCCTCACATTCTAGTCAGAGGGAGAGAAATAAATTGTCTTTTTTAAAGAAATATTTTGTTTATCTACAAAGTAGGCAGCAATTTCAGCTTCCCAGCATCTCCCCAGTGTTACCTAAAACTAAAGTAAAGAGACCACAAATTGATTTAGACATCACAAAAGCATCCTTAAATGTATTGTGTGTTTGCCAGAGTGGAGGAAAAATTACACTGCTTTTCTTCCTGGCAAGTCAAACTCCATATATCATGAGAATATCACTCTGCCCAGAGTGCTGTGGTGAGGAAAAGATCACAGGCTCCCAGAATGTTAAAGGCTGGAAGGTACCACAGGGTATTTCTGGTCCAGTGCCCCATCTGGGCATTCTTGAGCACATGGCACAGGATTGTGTCCAGACGATTTTTGAGTACCTCCGGTGAAGGAGACTCCACAGCCTCTCTGGGCAATGTGTTCCAATCTCCCACCCCAAGATGAGTGTTCTTTGTATGGTGTAGTCACCGAAGTGCTTACTTAAAGTGCTTATGCCACACTGTTCACAGAACAACGTTCCTATGAGTTTGTTCAAGGTTTCTTTTTTCTAGGGCCTGACCTGACCCTCTCTGTACCTTCTCATGCAAACTGTTCATTATTTATACTCTGTACTTGCTGTTTGAACAAGCAGACTGCCAGCATATTCCATTGTGCTATCTGTGGAAGGAAGACTTTTATAAAACACCTTTATGTGCTTGCTCTAAATAGAAGCATAAAGGTGCCAGGCCCCTCAGGCACAGCAGCATCCACACTTCTAGGGGCCTCTGTGGCCTCGCTGCTCCTCAGCCAGCACCTCTAGGCTGGAGTCCCTCAGGTGAGACATGGTCACGACAGGTTCCTGATCCAAGGGACAAACGTAGCACAAGTGGGGGTTTGCAGCTGCGGCCCTTGAGAAGGATGCACTGACAGGGAGGCAGAGAGGGTTGGTGTAGCAGTGGGATAATCTCCAGGCTAAGCTAGGTAGAGGCTGGGGGCTGAGGTGATGATTCATCTCAGAGTGGGGCACAGGTTTTGGCTAGCCTGAGGTATGTGTTTTTAACAGGTTAACTGCAATAAGGATGGGTTAAACTGTCTAAAAGTGGTTTGAGAAAGTGGGAAACCCAGTGCATAACCACAAAGTACCTCAGCTTCCTTTTCTATAGATACTGTCTCTGTCTTTCCCTGGACAAGGAAATAAACATATAAATTATTTTCAATATAAAATATAAGCCAAATAAAACAAATATATCTGTAATAAAAGAAATGCTGTGTGAGAAGTTGAAGTTAATGGTCTTGCTGACCTGAATGCTGGACCTAAGGCTGGTGATACTGAGTCAGCTGAGTGTTGGATGTCAAGGATCTTCACCAGTGGCTCAGCGACTTGGTACTTTTAACATAGATAAAACAGTTGAAACTTAAAGGCAGGTGCTTTTCATAGCTGGGTTGTAAGAGTTGTGTATCTGCTCTGCATAGCAGATGTGTTTTAGGTAGCGGGGATATTTGTGAAATGGCAGGGTAGGGAGCTTATCTTTGCTTCTCAGTGGATAAACTTCAGTTTACTGGCCCCTCTCCCTGCAGCTTTTCAGAATTTTAAAATTACAGACAAAACTACCAGGAAGCTGTTAACAATATGCCAGTTTCTTAAAAGACAGAATCGGTTTTTAAAGTTTACACTGAGATCACAACTTCCCCCAGCTCTGTAAATACTTTTCCAGACCAATACACATGCTAGTATTTTTAACTAAAGGCAGGAAGTCTCTTAAATTTGGGAAGGGAGGGGATGCAGACACAGCAAATAGTGATCTTGTGCAATCACTTTTATTCTGCGGCCAGAGGGTGAATATGTCTTTCCTGCTTTCCCATTTTGATTTATCTGCTGGATGGCCACAGCTGTGTTGAAACAGGAAAACTGAATCAAGTCCTTGGAGCTCTTTTGTGGGGAGCTTTTGAGCTTAGTAGCCAAAAACAGTGTAGGACTGAATCCTGGCATCTCTGTTAGATGGGACTTTGCTTTTAGTTTATGTGTTCTCTTTTAATCTTACATGCTGCTGGCAATATCCTGGATACCAACTAGCGCTTTCCCAAAAACTGCTTTTAAATGGGTCCTGAACTATTAAGGCATCAAGTTACATATGTTTGTGGCACACCTTTTGGCAGTTTGCCTGTTGGTTTGGAAAAGATTTTTAAAGCCATAATGTGTTTCTTGCAATATTGCAAGACCTAAGCCTTGCTAAAGTTGCCACACAAAAAGGCTGTGAGGGTTCAAAATGGGGAGGTTCCTGGGCCTTTTGCCCTTGGTTGACTTGGGAAATGACCTGCTGCAGGATGAGTTGAAACTCATTTAAATGAAGACAATTATAATAAAAATCTTGAGACACGATTCCTGCCAGAATGTGTTCCCAGGCATTGCCACCACAGCAGTGCCTTTTGCAGTCAGTTCTGACTGATACATTTTCTCAGGTAGCTGCAGTGGATTTCAGTCAAAAGGAGTTTTTTGTGAGGCAGGTAACACTATTATTTTTTGTAGAGCTGGGGCTAGTCCCAATTTAATGTGCAGGGACTGAAATTTTCTATACAGAATTGTCTGCAATTTTTTTCCATTTTAATCTGTTGGGTGTGAAGTAATTCTTCAATATTCTTTACTATAGTGATTTTCAATTTCATTATTTATCTGAAGCCATTGAGTTTGATACGCTATAAGATATGAAACTATAATTCATATTTACATCTGTGTGCTTTAATCAGAAGCCAAAGGTGTGTACTCAATGTTTGTAGCCTTTCTGGTAAAATAAAACCAGGCATACTTAGAAGATTGCAGTTCGAAGGGTGACATTTCAGGTCTTGCAGTGCCCTGTGGCTTTAAGCACCCTGGAAATATGACTGAGCTGGAGTAATTTAAAGAGAAGTCAAATAACCCAGGCTCTAAAACTGAGTTATACCTATTAAACCGTGCATGCTCCTTGGAGTACTGACCCCAAGCTGTTCTTCATGGCAGTGGAAGTGTAAAGTGAATATATATGGCTATGGGTCAGACCCTGATATGACTTTAATGAGTGCAAAGCCTCACAGTGGTGCCATTCTTCAGCATTTCATAATGCTGCACAATCTGTAGCTTGTTTCATTTTGAGTTCCTGGTTACTTCTCCTTCTGCAATGGTCATGGTAAATTTTCTCATGAACAGGGATGCAACTATTTTTGGGGATTCTGCTGAGCCAGCTGATGAAAACTGTGATCTCACTGGCATTCTAATATAAATGCAGCTTTGGGTTGTTGGGAAGCAAGACCTTATAACTGTGCACTCTGTCGCTAACAATTACAGCTCACCTTGTCTCACTTGGCTTTAAGCATCAGTAGTTAGTACTTTTCTTGACATATGACAAAAGCTTTTGTGGAAGCTAGGAATAGTCATAACTAATGAAAGAAGTAACTGCATAACATAATAAGGTAGAAGCTATCAGAAGCTATTAACAGGTTTAAAAAAATGCTGATATAAAGTATTCATATGCTGCTAAAAATTTTGAATGTCATATAACATTTAGAATCCAAACACCTAGATACTGCTTGTTGGCCTTTGTGGTACCCCTGGTAGTTTCTAGATTTTGGGTGAGTAATTCCACAACTCAAGGGCTTGAGCTCTAAGAAAATCACACAGCACCTTGTGGCAGCAGTCAGACTGGCAAGGCCCACTAGAAGGAACCAGGAGCAATGTGCTGGTTCTCAGGTCAGTGCATGCTGCTATGGCACAAGTTAATCCTATCTGCAAGTGTGCAAGAGAATAATAATGTATTTCTGTGGCACAAATTTGTAATACTCCACATGCATAAGCAATGCAAATTTCTGGGAGTGGCCATCATTAAAAACAGTCAGCCAGCAGCTATTCCTAGGCCTAGAGCTGACAGGGGAACCACTTTATCTGCTGCTTTTTAACTTTATCTGCAGCCAGACTCAAAACTCGGATGGCAGGTCACATGTTCTATTTAAATCAGTTGGCTGCTGATGTCATAGGGGCTCCTTTGCTGCTGTAGAAGTTAGAGTGTGTGTCATTTAAAATTTAAAAAAAACCCAACTCAGTTTATCCCACTTAGTGTTGCTGACCACAGAAATAGCCGAGCCCAATGCAGCTGGCCCTCAGTGTGCCTCTAGCTCCTGCTCCACGCACCTCACTGCTCTTTCATTCCAGAGCAGCTCAAAGCCTTGCAGAGGGGTGAGAGTCACACCCCTGCAGTGCTGCTTCCTCAGCCTGTGTGGGGTCATGTGTTGTTTTTGGTGTTCTCAAGGGATCCACTTCAGGGGGAAGCTGTAGTTGGAGGGATTTGTTTTGTTCCCTGCTTTCATGCTCTTTCCCTGTCTGCCCACCACTGAGGGAAGCAGAAAAATCCAGCATGTTTGACTTCAGGGAAATATGTTTGAAGCCCAGCAGCTCATATTCAGAGAGAGAGAAATGTTAAAGAACACTTATTCCAAGGCAGTGGTGAAAGCACAGAATTGATGGACTCTTGTGTTTACCCCAGACTATCAATTTAGTGAGCAGTTTACCTACATTTTTGCTGGTTGGCTGTAGCATGCTCTTTTTAGTGTAACATGCACTCTGTGGTATGCATAACCTCTAATCAGTGCAGAACTAACTATTCAGACTATCCCTTCTTGTTTAAGTTATTGTTTGATAGTGCTACTTAATGCCTTTGTTTAAATTTCAGTAGTGTTTACATGTTGCCTTAGAGCCTGCAGCTGCAACAGGTAAATATGGCAGTAGGATTTAAACCGAGCTTCCCTCATTCAGAGAGTGAAATAAAATAAACATAAGGGGGAAACAACCTACAGAGACTCATTAGTCTCAAGTGAGGAAAGAGTTTTTTCATTATGTTTATTTATCCGTGTCAAATCCTCACTCTTGGAACTAGAACACTGAGAAAGCATCTCCCAGTGAAGTCCTGTGGTATCACAGAGACTGTGACTGTTATTTTCCCTTGTATTTTCTTCCAGGATGACATGTTGCAGAGATGGTTATGAGTCTCTATTCCTTACTTGGTGTTGATGATCAGGTATTTTCTCTAATTTTCTAGACTTTTAATAAGCCATCCAGACACTATTTTGAATTCTGGGAAAACACTCATAATAAAGTTACTGTAGCTTCTGCAGACTGCATTCTTCTCAAGAAGTTTTATAATGTGGGCAAGATTTACAATAATTGTTTTACTGTGTGGGGAACTCAGGTCAGCTCCCACTGTCTTTCTTCCTGAGAACAAAGCAACCAAACAGTCTGAGAGCCTGGCCAATCCCATTTTCTCCCTTTTGCTAAGAAGGATGGAGAGAAGGAATAGTCCTGGGCATCTGCTTTCATATTGCAGATGGCCTTGGCTGTGCAGATTGTGCTCTGTGGGCACGATTATGCTTTTCACTGTGTCTTGTTCTGAGTGGGCTGCTATATCCAGAAAAAGCTGTCCATATGGAGGGGCTAGCTGGGAAGCTGGAAGCAGTGCAGGGCCGCTCGGTGTGATGGTGCACCTGGACCAGAAAGCCCTTCTGTATTGTGTGGGGAGCGTGGAGTGGGCACCTCCTCACCGCCTGGGGAGGAGAGCAGAGAGCCAGAGCTTGTTTGAACCTCTTGCTTCAGTATGCAGCTTTTTGTCCGAGTGTCAAATTCACAAGGTAACGGGAACGAAAAAAATTTCTCAACCAAAGCAGGTTATAAGGTACAGAAAACTTTTTTCCTCTCTGTATTTCTAGCAATGAACATCCCCTGGGTCTGCTTCAGTCACCTGATGGCAAGCAGCTCCTTGAATATTTCCTCTTTGTGTTTTTTTTAATGTCATAACTTCTCAGAAATATTAGGCACTTACCTGCTAAACAAAATATTGTGGTTCTGTGTTCCTGCCTTCCACTGATATCTGAGCCTTTGAGATGGATTTGAATAGTGGGGTTTTTCAAGCTCTTTCACAATCAATATGATAATAAATTCTTTTATAAAAACTGAGATTCTTATCCTGTAGACAAGCAATGACAGAAGGTCTGACAAAAATGGCACAAGGATTTAGAGTGTGTGTGTGTGTCAGTGAGGGATGTATTTTACTCTCTGGACTTTTTTAATTTGATTTTTTTTAACTTGGTCAGCAGTAGTGACCTAAGTTAAAAGTTGACTTGACTGAATGTGAATGGTGTTGTTTCAGAAGGGAATGAGTTTCAGCATCAAACAGATTTTACAACAAAGGAAGTTTGATTATTGCTTTGGTATTTTTTCAGGTATTTTCTGTCAAAGTATTTTTGGTCTCATTCAAAAACTAAAAATACTTTAAATTTTAGTATTCAGCCTCTCCTACATAACATCAGTCAATAAATTGTACTAGCATGATTTAATATAAGTTTAAAAATCTGAAATTTATACCTTTTGAGAACTGTAACAAACAGCCAAAGTCCTAGATCTGGTAAAAGACAAGGAACTGGTGTTAATCCTAGTTTGAAGGAAAAACAATCAGTGTAATTATTCACTTGTTTTGCACATATGAGACGTTGCTATACTGAGATGCTTTGCTGCTATAACTATACTGTAAATATTTTTCATGGCCACTTTGACAATCAGGAGACATTTATTTGTTTACTTTGAAAGTTCTAAGCTTAAAATACTTAGAATAGCATATTATCATCATAGAACCATAAAATGGTTTGGGTTAGAAGGGACCTTAAGACCATCTAGTTCAACTTCCCTGACATGGGGAAGGGACACTTTCCACTAGACCAGGATACTCAGAGTCCCATCCAACCTGGCCTTGAACACTTCCAGGGAAGGGGCATCCACAGATTCTCTGGGAAACCTATTCCATGCCTATTCATTGATCATTTTCTGTATTGCAGCTGATGACTTTAATTAATGGGGAAGAGAAGTTGAGTGGATTTTTTTTTTTTAATTAGGTACTTCTGAGCCAGTAGTAACAGGTAAAGCAGTCACATAGAAATATAACCCATGTCTTTGTAGAAATGTTTCCTGATGATGGCTATATCAGCAAGTGCTTTTTAATGCTTACAATGCCTTAGCAGAGCTAATATGAAAACTTTTAAAAGTACATAACTGCAATTTAAGTTCTTAATTCCAGAGGCAAGAGCTAAATCCAGTGTTGAGGCAGCTGGACACTAACCACATCTGTTCAGCAATGCTGTGGATCTAGGTGAGCAAGAATAACACGTCAGGTTTCCTTTTGACAAGTCAAATTGGCTTTTTCTTTTCTAAAGCAGAGGTTAGGAATTCTGATGGGTGCTTAGTGGAAGACAGAGGTGCTGTCTCTCAAAGAGGAAAGATGCTGCCAGCCAGTTAATTGGTGATATCTTGCCTCTACGTGCAGCAATGGCTCTCAGTTTCTGTTCAGTGCAGAGCTCTGTGAGAGTCAGGAGCTGGGAGCTGATGTGGACTCTGGATGCACTGGGATACTGGCCCTGTGCCAGCCTGCCAGCATGGCCTTCAGCACTAGCCACAGCACTTCTTTTGGCACCAACACCATGGGATGCTGATGTCTACTTTGTAGAAAGGACAGAGGTCAAACTGGAAGCTATTTTTCCTTGCCTGCTGCTAATTGCAACATAATCATCTGTTTTGTTGCTACTAATGCTAAAGCAAATTTAACTGATGCTCATAAAATGCCTGCTGTGTGAGTCCTGTGTTTTTAGTGGAATACAGAAGTGAAACAGCTGGTGTAATAATGAGACCTGCTGCTTGCCATGGATCTGAAGGTATATTTGTGAGTGCAGTCCTGGCATTACTCTTATAATGTGCTCATGACAGTCGAGCTGGAATTACAGAAATAAATGATGTTTGAAATCCTCATTAAAAAACCCAAAATGATCAACATTTCCTCTGCTGAAAGCAGTCTAACTAGAGTTTTTTGCTGCAAATCACAAATATGAAAGAAAGCTGCTTCATGCTATCTTTGCAGAGGCACATAAAAGGCATAAAAATAAATTGCAATGTTGCTTAGACCTGCAGGTGTGTCCGAAACTGTACTTCATATTGGCCCTTTGGATCTGATGCCTTGTAGCATTCTAATCCTTATGGATGTAGTCGCTTTCCTTAGCAAATAGATTCATGTATTAGGACCCCGCGACTCTAGCTTTAGGGATTTTTAGTCCCTGACCCTTTCTGCGAGCTGCTCCAGTGATCTCTTTTCAGTTTTGAGTGCTCACCTGAGGACCAGAGCTTCAGAGGATTGAACTGACTCTTTTTCCTAAGGACATCTGAATATGCTGGAAATGCTAAGTGTAATTTTAACAGGCTAAAGAGATAATAAAGAGGAAGAGGGAGAAGTGATGGTTGTAATAACAGCCACTGTCTCATTCAAACTCCTCAGAGAAGGAAGGTGCCTTGTTCCTGTTGTTCTTGCTGTGTGGAGGAGCTGTGGGCACTGGAACAGGCAGCTGGAACGGAGAGTGGCCTGGACTTGTCTTGCATCTTCAGAAGCGTGCAAAGGTTGGGGCTGCTCTACAATTGCTACTGGCCTTTTCCTCTAGCTGCTGGGGCCTGGAGTTGCCTGATGGCTTTTTCCACACCTGCCCTTCCTCACCCTGGTCTCTGCCCAGCTGGAAAACACTTGATCCATAACTGAAATTCCACCCCTCTTACCTCCCTCAAACAATTTCAGAGACTAAGTGTTGTTCTCTCCCTCTGTTAATAGTTGGGAAAAGTTTTTCTAATCTGTGAAGCTGAAGCTCATAAAGAACAAAATTAGAGCAAACATTCTTTATACTTTATTCTTTATTCTTTAGATGATTCTTTATACGAAGAGATAAGAGTGACTGAAGTTAATTTTGGAGTAAATGTATCATAATATGTTAGTAGGATCCATTCACATCCTAGAGGAGGAGTGTTCTTATGTTGCTAAATATGATACACTCAGCTTCGGGCCATAAGGGATGAGGAAATCAAAATTCTGAAGTAAAGTTAAGGAGAATCAAGCTGAGAAGTATGTTGGCATGGTTCTAGTAGTTAAATATTTACCAGAAGCAGACAGCACTTAGAGTCTCATTTTTCTTCAGCCATCAGTATAATAAGGTAATAAACCATGCACAGATCATAGTTTTCCAAGGAAGTGGCTGCAAAGGGTCCTGCTTCTTGAGCAAGGACAGTTAATATCTAGTTCCTTTTAAAAAGAAACTAGAATACATTGAGTATTTATTGAGAGTGACCAGAAAACAAAGTTTCTGCTTGAGCTGTAGAGTTGGTGTAGCACAGCTGGGTTCAGGTGGGTTAGAGTTAATTTTCTTCACAGTGGCTGGTACAGGGCTAAGTTTTGGATTTGTGCTGATCACTCAAGGCCTCTCTCTGTATCATACATCACTTTTGCATGTATGGTCATGAGTTTGCCCACCTCATTTGATGTTGTCCTCCTTCCCAGCCCCCTTCATGGTCACTCTGACTACTCCCTCTGAACTGCAATCCTTAATGTGCCTGCAGAGGTCCAGAATCTGGATTAGATGGAAGGGGAGGAGCTGCAGTAGTGGAGCAACACCTGCTGTGTCTTAACACAGCTGCCAACACCACCCTGCAGCTGCTGAAAGGAGAGACTGTGCTTATGTGTACCTTATGTTTTGCATAGGCAGAACACAAGATGAATTTCTGAAGTGCCTGATGGTTGGTTTGGTTTTTTTTTTCCAGGCTGTGCTGCCTCACTGGTGTTGAAAACAGAGCCATTTGATAAAAGAGGTTAATAACTGTCAGTTCCTCATGTCCTAGTGAAATCCAATGGCTTAGATGTTGAGAGAGAATCTGAAAGGCACCTGAAGAGAAATATAAAAGTGAGAGGCTTTATCGAGATTAACATAGGACTTATTTTGTAATTTTTGTTGTAATAAATGAAACTTGAAGTCACTTGATATTCCATTCTACTTGGCATCTACAGAGCTACACAAAAAATTGCTGGCCAAAAGAAAAAGAGCGAATGTAATGCCTTTGTGGTGCTCTTCCCCATCTCCCTGAGAGGAAACCCACTGAATTTTGGCACTCATGAAAAAAAGGTTTTAAAGGAGGAATCCCTGTGCGTATGGTAGGGTGGTAGAAAATGTCGGTGTAGTTGTGTTGCATGTGTAGGAGGAGTTGTTTCAGGGGACAAGAGAAAAAGAGCTCTGGAACAACAGTACTTGACATATTATATCAGGGTTCATGTTATAAAGATGGTGGTCATTGAAGGGAATTCTGAAGCAGTAAATGGGTAGAAGGTGTATAGATTAATTTATGAGGGAAAAAATGTAAGAATTAAATATGTATAACTTGCCTAAGCAGTGACTGCTGGGGTTCATAAATCTAACAAGCATGAGAGGTCTAAGAACAGAAAAAAAAAAAGAACTCTGCATATAGTTGGGGCCATGTCTGAAATGGAAACTTCGGGTGTGACTATGTGTGTCTTCCTAGATGGATATTTAGTAAACATGCAGCAATGAATAGCTTGTCTTTTTAGGGTGATTAGAGGTATCTGTTGAGCCCGGCTTCATTCCATGTTGTTAGTCATGTGAGCTGTCAGCGTTATTTGAATCTAGTGTTCATCTAGAGTTAACTGTGCTCTCTTGGGTCCTGCAGACAAATGCTGATATGTAAACCTGACAAACTCCTCACTCTCTTCTCATCCTTGAACACCAGGGCGGGGGAAGAAGTGTCACAATCCTTTTCAATCTCTCAAATTTACAGGACAATGTACTCCATAAACTAAATTTTATTTAATGAGCTTATTGTGAATGAAAGCAAACAAATATGTCAAATGAGCTCAATCCCCTTTGTACAGACTAGTCTAACATGATTTCACTAATTAATCACTTCATTCAGGAGTGATTATCTTTTAGAGCCCTTCCAGCTAATTTAAGTCTCTTCCTCACAATATAATTGAGCATCTCTGTCTGATCCTCAGACAATTGCTGCAGGCAGAAAAGAACAATTACTTCTTTATGTACTTTGAAAAACCAGTACAGTTTAAATAATACCTAAAGGTAACACAGGTAACATTCCCAAGTTGTCTGATTTGTAACTTGTGCAGCAGTGAGCGAAGCAGTGACCTCACTGGTGGTGCTGATCCTTCCTTCTCCCACACAATCCTGGTGCCTCACTGAGATGCACAAAAGCCTCAGCATTCTGGCTGCTGCTGGATCTGCTTCAAAAGCTTTCTGGGTCAGCTGAGGAAGTTGGATCTATCCCATTTCCCATGGATTCTGAAAAAAATGCCGGGCAATCATAATGTGAAGGTGGTGGCTGCAGGAGACAGCAAGCTACAGGTGATAACAGCTCCTCCTCCTTTGCCAGGGACTCTTTCTTAGATTTCTGCTGCTCTTCCTTGGTGTTCTTCTTTGAGAGTGTGCCAATTGCATTTTCTGCTGCTTATGGTCGCTGAAGCATGCAGGAATGACAGAAGTCTACCTGAAGCAGGCCAGAGTCTGGAGCAGAGCTGTCTGCAGTGTGTGCAGCCCCTCTGTGCTGCATTTGTTGTTCCTGTTTGTTGCAGCTGTTTTCTACGTTCTGCAAAATAGCTGAAGCCTAATGGAACTGGATCTCCTAAAACCAAGTTGCTGAACATCTTTAATACATGTAATTTTTGCAGTGATTTTTGTGAGACAAAGCAGAATCAGAGTGTGGTGGCGATGTCAAGCCACTGCATTCTGTGAAACCCACTTTTAAGGTATTTGTATTTTGCTCTTTCAGAGTGGAGACCTGTAAAATGGGCTGTGAAAGGGAATGAAAACATTCTCTCCTTGTTCTCATTCTTCCTTGGGCACCTCTAAGAGATTTTCCCACCCACAGCTCGGTGGGAGGATGTTGAGCTAGGTGGACTGTTGTTGGACCATGAGGGCCATTCATAGGGTTTAAGAGCAGTTCTTGGTTTCAGTATGGTTCTTTTTTCTTGACAGCTGATCTGCTGCTCCCTCAAAATACAGGCAGCAGATGTGACAACACTCTGAAAAAACCTAGGGTCCTTGATAAAAAATATTTAAGTCAATAAATATAGGCACTTAGAAATAGATTTAGACATAACAGATTTAAAATTTAAAGTTGTGTGTGGATAGTTAAAAATGTAATGTTTATCTTGGTAGGGTTCTTTTTCTGCTGAGTCTTAGGACAGAGAAGCACACAGCACTGTTTCACATGTGATGCAGAGATGATACTCACACAGGGTTTGTTCTTTGCTCTACCATAAGTTTTCTATGTTACCTTTAAGTAACTTAAATTATTTAAACTTTGTTGGTTTTTCAAAGTTGATAAAGAAGCTAATTGTTCTTCCCTGCCTGCAGCAGTTGTCTGAGATTCAGAAACAGTCAATTATACTGTGAAAAAGAGACTTATAATCAAATTAGCTGGAAGGCCACTAAAAGATAAGAACATACTTCCTGCCTCCAACCTTTCTCTCTTCTGCAAAGCAATTTTTTCTAAAATATCTTTTGGCAGGCTCACTGCTCTGCTGTTGAGCTGCAGATACTGGCAGCTGTTATGTTCTGGGCAGAGGTGCTCTTTGCTGTCTGTGCCTGAACACCCAGCAGTTGCAAATAAAGCACTGGAAGGGACCAAGGGGCCAGGTGTTCATTCTGTCTCATATTTCACATGCCAGCTGTGATTACCACCTAGGGTCAGGCTGCTGGAGCAGAAGCATCTTTCAGAGAATGTGGAGTGAGGAGCTGCAAAGGGCTGTCTTGGGGCACTCCTTTATCCTTCCCTGGCAGGTGTCAATCAGCTGCTGCCTGTCACAGGCTGAACGAGCAGGACCTGTCAGAGCAGCTGCTCCTCAGGCATCAGCTGTACTGAGACAGGAGCGTGACTTTTTCCATGACAGGAACTAAACAGCAACATGGACATGGGCTAATGGTTTGGTGTAAAGAAACAGCACTCCCTGGAGACCTGGGAAACCTGCAGCCCTGTAAGAATTTTTGCTCTTGTTCCTTTTTAATTTTCAGAAAGCTCTTTTTCTTCTCTACATTTGAGCTGTTTCCTTTTTGTTTAAATGCAGCTCATGAAGCACATTGTTAATTCAGTCAGATAGTTTACAGTTACTTTATAAAATCCAAATGGATTACACAATGCAAAGTCAATACAGGTTTTCAGCACTTTGACTCGTACAGGTTTGCAGTTAGCTATTGGACCATGGTTAAATCTTTGTGCTCCAAGCCGATGGATATTGTTGGTAGTTTTTCCAGTTCAATCATCCATGAAATATTCACACATTTATAGTCAACACAGAAGTGAAACTGTCAAAGTAACTTGCCTGATAATGACAAAGAAATAGCTATCAGAGAAGTGGCAGGCAGCTTCTGGGCTGAAGTGTTTCAGTTCAGAAATTTCAGTACCATTTGAATTTCATGTAATTTCTGAGAAATGCATAATGTGCAAAATGCATTTGTGTTTTTTCAAGAATTTTGGTATGTCCAAATTTTTCACCTGGCTATTGCTTTTCATGGTACTTTTCTTTGGGAAAAAAAAAAAAAAAAGAAAAAGTAAATAGATGAATTACTTACTACATGTGTTATAAAAATGCATGGTGATGGGTGAATTTCTACGGCTTAACTGCCTGGCCCCATTGGTCTGCAAGCAAGTGGTTGAATCTCATTTTTTAAAGTTTTCAAAAGAGACTGTCATATTAATAATAAAATTGGGTAAGTACCAACAAGTAGAAACACAGCAGTTGAGGTCAGCTGTTTTCCATCTGATTTCTTAAACACAGGTCTACTTTTCAGGTGAAGAAAATGAAGGGAAATGGTGCTCTTGTACTTCTTTGCTTGGCTCCATGTGGAAGGTCTTCCTTTCACGATCCTAATAGGAACATCATGTGGAAATGGTCTCATCTGGGATTGAAGTATTATGAGAGAGTGTGGAGAAATGGAAATATGTTTGTGAGCACCACTGGACAAGCTAAGAGGGTTACAGGAGTATTGAAGATTAGCAGCCATGTTCCCAACTGCTTCCTTGAAACTTTTCCTGCCACAAGTGTCTGTCCTTCCTGCTCTGCAGAGCTCCAGCAGAAAGGCTGCTTACCCTTCTTATGGAGGGTAAGCTGGATTGCTCCTAAGAGTCAAATGTTAAGTCTAGAAACAAAGGAACTAACCCCATAATTTGCAGTTTATTTTTGTTGACATGCCAGGCACTGTTAGAGAAAATGCAGACTGTACAGAATACCTGTAAAATTTAGGTGGTAATGGCAAAATATAGGTGGGATCTCATTAAAATGCCAATTGAGAGTGAGAGGGAGGTGTCACTACACATGGTGGCCCTGGTGTAGGAGGCAAGGCTAAGGTGCATTAGGGGCTGCAGAGAGAAAAGCAGCAAGTCTGTGGTGCTGTAGCTTGGTGTTGTGATGCTGGTCACATCTGCCCTGCTGAACTCCCTCTGATAGACTTAAACAGTACAGAAAATCCAAACATCATTGCTGGAACAACATACTTTGATTTTGTACATTTAGACCTGTAACATGTTGTGAAAGTTTGAGCCATTTTACAGCTACAGCAACCCCTTTTTCTTCTCTACTTTATTCTCATTGAAATATTGCTTTGTTTTGGGCTGAATCGCTCTGGAACACCAGGAAATGTGAGTCTCACCTTGTGGGAACTCTCTGTTCTGTGTAAATTTAAGGTATGTGCAAAACTGATGCAGAGCTAAAAGATTCCTTAAGAGCCTTTTTTGATTTTATTATTTTTAAATCCTTACAGCCTCTAATGATTTTAGGTTGAACAGGACACAACATCGAAGTTAGATGGCTCATAGACCTAACAAGGCTACATTTCAGTGGGCATGTGGCAAATATTCCCCTGGTCACCCTTGCCCTTGCCTGCAGGACATGCCATGTGGAGCTGAGGGTGGGAAGTGCCAGTGGGTCCCCAGATGGTAACTCAAGGCCTGTCTGTGTGCCTGCTCCGGCAGTGGGTGACCCATTGCCTTTCCCTCCCTGGGGGTGTCAGCTTGCATCTCTCTCATCCACCCAGCCTCAGATTTTTCCACACAATATGTCAGAGTGTCATAACCTTCAGACCTTACCACCTCTCACGACTGAGTTGAAATTTGGTAGCAGGTTCGGGAGCTCTGAGGGTAATTCTGTGTTGAGATTATTTTCTTTGTCAATTTAGTGTCAATTTGATGACCTTGGTCAGGTGGATTTGGTGTGGTGGGATGTGTGATGGATCTCTCCCAATATGCATTTGTCCAGCATGCTGGTAAGTGTGTAAGAGACTTCCTTTAAAGAAAAAAACCCAATCTTTAGGCTACTAAAGTCCTGTGGGAGCTCCATGAATGTGGTCTTAATGCCTGTATTTGTATTCCTGGTTGGTACGAATAAATGCAGTGCTACTTTTGGAAAACTGGATACCATGTTTCCAGGAGTTACAGATTCCAGATAGTGAGGATGCAATGCAAATGTTAATGTTCTGAAAATAACAAGCACAGTTTAGCAGCAAAACAGAAATAGATCAAGTTGAATCAAGTCAAAATAATGTTTTTGTTCCTTACCAGAACAGAATTCTGAAACATACTGGGGAGCTCACTGACCAAAATCTGCCTCCTTCTCAGGCTTTTCTAATTTAAGCTAAGGACAAGAAGGCTATATATCTATCTGTCTATATATATATTTTTATATAAATAGATATAGGTATATCTATATATATATAGGTATGAAATAGCTGTTGAAGTGCCTCTGATATCATTTTCCCATAGCTCAGGGTTTGGATTGGCTTATTGTGGCTCCAGGCAGAACAGGAGTGTGAGGCTCTGCAGTGTGACCCATCATTTACCTCTGACAGTTAACACGAAGCTCTGGATAATAATAATTATAAAGAATAATAAAGCATAACTATTCTTTGATTTGTTGCTTTAATCTTCTAGAGATAACACTGAGCTTTAGACTTTGCCTGCCTTTCCTTGGAAAAAGAATTGAGTTATGAAGTCCATTAAGGAGAGTAAATGGTTTACTTCTGATTCTTTTCATGTACAGGTGATTGCACTGCTTTTACTCAGGACATTAATTATGAAACAAAAGTGAGATTTTTGTTTTTTAAATTATGGTGCTAGAGACATTTTACTGCTTAGCTTGGAAATTGCCTGTGGCTAGCAGCTTGGGATTTCAAAACAAAAAGGGAATAAATTCAGCTATTCACCATTTGACAAAAGCTGGGCTCTGACTGGTGTGCAATTCTGTAAGGAAATGGGTAATCACACATACTATAACAGAGGTATGAGGTGGCAGGTTAGCTTGACCATAAGAAAGAAATGGTGTTTTTTTCTTCCTGATTGCAAGGGATTCTTGGGCAGTCATTATGTTTGCATGGTGTGAAACCTCTTGCTGTTATGTCTATTGCATTTCATCTTTAATTTACATCCTTGACGCCAATTGTCCTTGTAAAATTCACTTGAAAGCTGTCTTTCTCCTTTTTGTAAAGGAGTATCTCTGACACTGTGAAAGGTACAGTAATCTATTTCAAACTCTGAAGTTTCACAAACAGGAGGTGGGAGCAAGTAAGGCCTAACTGGGCTCCCAGCATATCAATTACCAACACCTCCTAAAAGGTACGCCTTTAATTTGCAAATAAGATGGCAATAAAATGAGAGCACAAAATAAACTGTGAATGCAGTGATGCCACGTGTTGGGTGAGGCTGTGTAAGAGCTCTTACCTGCTGATGTTTATGTTTTAGTATCCTGAGCATCTAGAGCAAAATACAGTTACTGGTAAGATACACATATTACCCAAACAGTATGTTCTGCCAGTTGCTTTGCTGATTAATGGAGAGGTCAGTGTTAGGAAACTCTGGGTGCTTACTGAAATTGATTCCTTTTCATTCCTTGTAATATGTAAAGGCAAGTAGAAGTTAGGTTAAATGTCATTATTTCCATCTTAGAGGTGCAGTAACATGTCCATGGTTCTCCAGTAAGCTGTAACCCAGTAATGCTGTTTGAATATGATTAAAAAAAAAAAAAAAGGGAAATTATAGGATGTAAAAAATAAGGTACACCCTCTGGAAACAGAAAATGTAAATGATAGCATATGCCCTGTGAAGTGGCTGTTGTGAAAGGGGCATGAGGATAGTGATGGCTGCATTTGAACCCCCCTGTAAGTTGTAATCAAAAGATTTTGGGGCAGGTGAATATGGGGAGGGTACTGTGAGTTAGGAGTATTATTTTCCCATCTAACTTTAGTGAGTCTGGAATTCTGAATGCTGGAAAACTGGAAAATTTGAATTTTCTTCAAAGAAACTACAGGAATTGTTTCCAAAGTGAAAAAAATTAATTTACAACAAAAACCTGAAGTTTTTCAGTCTACATAGCTTCTTGTAGTCTATGGGTACCTACAAACAAGAGACATTTCTGAGGCTAGAGAATTGTTAATCTAAGCAGGTTAAACTCTACACAGATTAAGTGGCTCAACTCATTGAAGAAAAATACAGCGCCTGGGGTTTTTTTTATTATACTAGTTTATAATTTTCATCTCTGATTTATGGAGAATCTACAACATCCCTCTATTAAAATCTTTAAAATGAAGGCAAAGAGGCTTTCTGGGGAAAAAAAGAGGCATTTCAGCTTAGGGTGAGCTTTGTGAAGAAATTGCCATGCTGTACATGGGTAGCACATCAGATAGGATTAACCTCTCTGGTTCATTCTGGTCTTAGTATCTTGAGGTGTTTTTGCTGATCTGTGCTGCTGTTTTGATTGCTGAGCTATGTTTAATAGCTGCCTAGGACACCAAAATGTCCCCAAATCAAACAAAACCCCTAAGATTCTTCCTCTTCAACTAGTACGTTTTTGTGGAAATAAATGTCCCTGCCTTTCTGTGCTTGCTTTGGTTGCTTGTGAGAATCCTGAGCTGAGATGGTGTTAAGGCAGTTTAAATAAGGTTTTGTCCTAAGTAGTCATGGCTGCAGTTGTGTACTTGAAATACATAAATGGTATTAATATATTGTGACATTCTTCACAACTATTTTTCTAATAAAAATGTGGGAAGATAAAAACTGACAACAACCAGAGCTCTTTGCTGTCCTCAGGTGTTGTTTAGCTGATCAAATCAGATATTTGATTACATTCTGGTTTTATTACTGCAAGGGCATGGGTTGGGGGCTTTTTTTTGTGTGTTTGTTTATATTAACTTCATATATATATATATGTATATTTGAGCACTACTGGAATAAATTAATTTGTGTACCTGTTGGCTGCTGAGGTTTCAACCTTAACTAAAAAAGTAAGTTTTATTAATGGCATTTTAAATGTGGGGCAAAAAAAAGGAGAAATAATTAATTCAGATATTGCTAGTGGTGGTGTGGCAGTCTCAGTCGTACTGAGGAGTACCAGTGCATTTGTATGCCATTTGTCCTCTGCTCTCTGGTTTATCCTCTAAAGTCACCAACATTTTGTTTGTGATTGGCATTTATAACTAGACCTTTCATTGTTTTGCCTCCTGCAGTTCCCCTCAGCTAGCCATTAGCTATGTATGAAGTACTGTGTATGCACATCTCACTGATATGAAAACGTGGTGTGTGTATGCTCTCAGCTGAGCCTCTTCATCCCATGAGTTCTGCATGACCTAATGAAACACAAGTGTTGTAGCTGATGAGCAATACAAATTCCTGTAAGGGTCCCTACAGAAATCTCTTGTTCTGATTGCTACAACCTGCTCTGTGCTAAGCTAAAACCCATCAGACTGATCTCGTTGAATGTCATCCTCACAGAGTTGTTTGGGTTGGAAAAGACCTCCTAGGATCATCCTGTCCAACCATTCAGTGGATGTTTGTTACAGGTTATGACAAATTCTGGCTGACTCCATGGTCTGCTGAAAGTCTAACAGCTCTATTTCAGTGTGAGGCTGAAGTTTAGAAATTGAAAACCCCAACATTTTATGATGTGCATGCAGATTTGGGGTGCTCAGTTGGAAGGCATGTGTGACTGAGGCTGAAGTCTGTGGTAATTTTAGGGTGCTTGATGCGAGGCTTAAACACCTCAAGTGTGAAACAGCTTGAGGATACTGCTCTACCTTAAAACTTGGATATGGATGCCTTTGCCAAGTCTAGACAGTGAGACAAAACCAGAATTGCCACTTGGTCTGACTTCCGGCTCACCTGCTTACATTGCCAGCAGGAATAAGAATGCTGCACTGTAAAATGGCAGAGAATACGTCAGCATGGTTCTTTTGCTTTTGTGGATGTTAAAATTGGTACCTTTGCTGAGATAAGAATGATACACTTCTATAATAGACTCCTGGAACAGTCTGTGCTATCCTTGTCCGAGGGCAGATTAGACTGGGAAGAGATTGCAAAAGAACTGTTGGAAAAAAGACTGAAAAGTGCAGCAAAGATGAAGAATACATTAAGCAGCTTATTAAGCCATTTTCCTACAGAAGAGTAGTTTCTCACTGTAGATTGCACATCTTTTCCGTGCTCCCGACAACACCTTTGTTATAACTTGATCATTCCAAGAAGGGCATGTCTTTGAGTATGGTGTCCACAGTGCACTCACCCTGCCAGCACTCAGGCTTTGTGAGCGACCAGGGAATCTGCACAGCGATATCTGCAGCGCTCCAGTGCCCGATCTGCAGACCAGGCTGCTGCTGACCTCTGTGGAAGATAAGAGTCTTTCCACATTGATATGGATATCCAGGTGGAAAGCAGTTTTTTGTTTGGTTGGGGGTACTTTTGTCCATATGCATAGAAAAACATGTTAAAACCATTTTGCATACAAATTAATTGTTGTTAGAAGGTACTGGATAAGTACACCCAGGTACTTATCCAGTACAGCTTAGCCTTGCTCCTGAACAGCATTGCTTCTTCCTCTTGTTTTGGTGGTGTGGGGTGACAAGTGTGCTGCTAGGAGTGAGCAGATGTTAAATGTCAGTTTTGAGTAACCTCTCTAATCATATTTAATTTAAAATTAACATCCCTAATGCGCTAAAGTATCGTGTGTCCTAGTAGAGGCAACACAGGCTGTTGGATCTTTGGGCACTTGTTAGCTATTTCTGACTGAGTGGCTGGTAGCTGTGTAACTAAATGATCTTAAATCTTAGGGGAAACTGACTTTGGTAGACAGACATGCAGTGTGATTGTGTTTCTTCTTCCTCTAGGAAACCAGGCTACCAAAGCAAAAAAACCCAAACCAGATCATTCATAACTCTGCATAGTAGTTCTACCTTCAAGTGTGATGTTAATGATAGCGGCTTTTCCTTATTCTTCTGCTGGCAGGGTTAATAAGGCTTTGAGTTGCCCCTGATGAACTGAGAAACTTCACCTGCAAAATACTAGGTCACTTGGAAGTTCAGCAGTGCCAGTTAATGAGATAGATAATTTAAAATTCATTATCAAGGAGCTGCCTTGATAATGAGTTCAAAAAGCTAATAGTGCTGTAAAGACACTTTGGATTTCTTCAGAACAAGAAGTTCTTGCAGCTGCTGATACAACCTGTACTCTAAATCTTCCTTCAGATCAAAGCCGATACAAGGGAGAAACATAATTTTTAAGGACTAAATGTAATTTTGAATTCTATTTAATAGGTTTTTTTCAATTTACAAATAATAGCTCTCCAGTAAATAATTTATCAAAAATACAGGTTGTCCCTCTGTGTTAGTGTTTTAAGGATGAATTTCTCTGCTGTTTCAAGAGAAATTTAATGCGATATGTTAGAACACCTGTTGGCTTCCCCCAACCTTTTTTTTTTTCCTTCATAAACTGGATATATATATAATGCTTTACAAAATAAGACAAACTTCCTATTCTTGGATACTTATTGTCAAAATATAGTGGCAGAATATTTTCCTGGTAGGAAGTCTCTCTGCATATACACATTTATGTAACAGAGGGAAGGAGTAACTACAATTTTCCAGTGATCCCCTATTAAAATTCCAAGATTAGGAACTGAGCAGTTTCCAGGCCTTTGATTGCAAGTATGTTCTACTGCTTGCTCTGAGTAGTAAAGCATTAATGACAAGTATATGAAGCCCCACAATTCTAAGTTACTTGAAATTGGACTTTACATAGAATTCCTGTGTGAGTTTGGGTGCATGTTGGGAGCGAGGTCAAAATAAATAGAGTGACCACAGACCATTCATTTTCTAGGACAGTGTTGTGGCTTGTTCTAGGGTACAAGCTTTAAACATTTCAACCTGATAAAGAACATTCTAGGGGA
Source organism: Vireo altiloquus (assembly GCA_013396875.1). NCBI lineage: Eukaryota > Metazoa > Chordata > Aves > Passeriformes > Vireonidae > Vireo > Vireo altiloquus. The sequence goes on along the minus strand of VZRF01015236.1, from coordinate 96,507 downwards.
TTCATTTATCTTATATTAGAGTTTTCCTCTAGCATTTACCCTGAATAAGATGCTTCCACTCAATTAGAAGCAAGTCTAGGGACAAAACTGGTCTTTAACTTTATTAATTAACAACCTGAGAGGATTTATTGGAGGTAGCTTAAAGAAAACTTGCCACCATAGAAGAGACTTCTGTCAGTGCTGCAGGCTTGGGATTTTGCTCTCTGCAGGAGTCTGCAGATTCATAGATGGCACCTTCATTTAAATGTATCCCAAAGATGGAGCTGGGTAAGGGGTTCAGCCTTACACTCGCTGTGTTATAGCAATCTGCTTGTGTTGGAAGACAACTGTATGCAGTGCATATATTGATTTTACTGTAGGCTTGAGGAGAAAAAGAGCAACAGCTTTTGGCTACTGCTTGCTTGTTCTGTGTGGCATTAACGTTATAATCCTAAAAACACATGGTAAACATTGCACTTAGAAGATCCAGATTCTCGCCCTGTCTATTGCATCAATCTTTCAGATACATGTCCTGACTGAATTAATAGAGGAAGAGGAAATAGAACAACTCCTAATTGGCTGGAGTTCAAAGGCTTTGGGGTGCAAAGCGAGCAACTAATGAGCAGTTTTTCTCACTTCCCCCTGGGAGGCACAGCAGGCACATCAGAACACAGGTTCTGGTCCATCCAGGCCACACAGAGACTTTCATCTTCTTGTACTGGTTGTAATTGTTTTTCTTGTGATACTAAGCTTAAGGAAAAAAACACTAGAAACCTCTACAGGAAAACTTCATTTCTTGTTTGCTTTGCCTGCTCTGCAGAAAGAGATAAATGTGCAGGCATGTTGTACAGAGTAAAACTGAAGGGCAGATCAGTAGTTGAGTGTATCACAGCCAGTATTGGTTGTTAATTCCAAAATTTCATTGCTGTTTGTATGCTTTGGGCTTTTACTCCTGCAGGAAGAAGGTTAAAATCTGTCTACAATGGATTTGGTGTTGCAAATGAGTTCACTTGAGTTGCTGGTTCAGCTAAGTTATGTTTTTAAAACACTGATGCCAACAGCTGAAACACGGAAGTGGATGGCATCACCAAAGCCACAGCCATTTGACAGCTTTAGATTTAAATAGCTTCTTGAACAGCAGTGGGAGAACATAGATTTCAAAAAAGAAACATAAAAAATAAAGCAAAAATGTTTTCTTTTTGACATCTGACAACGTTTTGTTGTGTCTCTTTGGGAATGGCAGTGTTGAGACCTCTGTCCACAAGTGTTTGGGAGTGATGGGTCCTTAGACACAAACCATGAAGTGCCAGGAACATGCATGCTCATTGAGACCTTTGCTGAGCTATTGGGCTAGTGAGGCCTCTGCACTCTTGGCAACACATTTGTGTTTCATGCCAGAGTGGTTGGATTTTCCAAGTACCTCTGCAGTGGCTACTCCTCTGTCAGGAATGCTCTCTCCCAGCAGAGCTCTTTCAAGAAAACAAATAGATGGTTTTCAGCTTGCCTGCTAGATGAGTTTCACCGTTTTAAAACTATTAATGTAGATCTCTGATAAGGACTTTGAAGGCAGTTGTCTTCTCGAGTAAAGTGTTGTCTTTGTCACTTGCTGTGAGTCTTGCTAAACCCAGTTTGTTGTGACTGCTCTGCAAAGTGTTCATGAAGGCTGGAAGCTCTTGAAACTGGTGTTTGTAGTCACCTCTTTGATCTGATTCCTCAGAAATGTTTACTTCCTTTCGTTTTGTCAGTTTTTTAAATTTGTTCTTTTTCTGCTGAGGCTCTATTGAATGACAGCTCTGCGGTTTCTGACAACACCTGTTGAAATTTTTATAAATTTGTGATTTTAAGTTTGCACTTGGTTGCTCACTATGGATGTTCTCATAGTGTCTGCCCTAGATATTTTTAAAAAACATTATTAATTAGAAACTATCAGAAGGAAAAGTATTAGGGTTCTCTGTTTACTTCAGTTCCTGTGTCTTTGTTTTCTTTGGTTACTTTCTTACAAGGGTAAAAAGTGTGTTCTGTACTCCCTGCAAGTAATGTGAGCATCCACAGGAGTGTAGCAGCAAATCAAGCTGGAATATAAACTAAGTTCCATTTTGGAATTGCTTTATAACTATCTGTTATAAAGGATACAGATCATTATATCTACCTCCTAATGCCAGCTGCTAATAGAGAACAGCATTTGATTTGATCTAGTCTGTCAGTTGTTTTGTTGTTCTGTTCCTACTTTTTTGTTTGTTTGTTTGTTTTGGTAGGCAGTCAGGAGAAATATGTGTTTTCCTTTTGGAAAGGTGCCTGTTTACAGCTGCCTGCTCTTAAAGGTTTGGGCTGGTCTAATTGCCAACCTTTAAAGGAGAAAAAAAAAAAGGAAATATGATTGTGTTTCTAAAAACATCAATTTATGATGTGCTGTTTTATAATAATGGTATAGACAACTCATTTCTGGAATTGTTGTGGCAGGAGAAAAAGGAGAAACCTCTCTAACAGTGCAGCAACAGATAGTCCCAGTATAATTTAGAGCAAATCTAGGTGTGACTAAGCCAGACATGGACTGTTACTGTCCTTTGTTGTCTTAGATTTGATCCCTAACATTTTCCTGCCCCTCCAAATAATAATTAACAGTGTGCATTGCCAAGGAAAGTTCTGCCTTAGGTGTGATGGTGTTTAGGTAGGAGAAATTGCTAGCTGTGGGAAATGCTCTTCAAGAGAGCAAAGTTTCTCTGCTGTTACACAGAATAGTGCAGTTAAGTTTTCGGGGAGGGGAAGAAAAGAAGTGGTACAACTGAACAGGGGAGGTGGTTGCTTTGATTTTGCAGAGTATTGTGGTTTCTCATGGTCTGTGGTCAGACCCTGGGGAGGCCTGGGGGAGGGAACTAGATGGGAAACAACCCCAGCTGAAGAGAGATAGAAATCCTTTACTGGAGAGGTGGCTGGGTGAGGAATGGAGGGGATGCAGTGAAGAGCCAGCTTTCCCTGCCTGGGGCATTTCAGCAGCTGCACAGCTGGTTCCCTTTCCAAGATCTGTTTGATGGAGTGGTTCCACAGTGTGTTACCTGCTAAAAAGCTTGCTGAAAAGCTGGGTGGGAGCTGTCATTGGGAATTTCTCCACTGCCGATAATTCTGACTGACTTTCTCACACACATCTGTCAGACACTTAATTCTAAGCCTTGAGGTCAAATTTTCCAAGCAGTGTGTTCTTTATTATTTCAGTTGAAATTTAAACAAGCTCTTTCTTGGTTAGCAATCTGAAGAACTAATGTTATTCCCGGAGATGAGTTTGAGCAATATTTTTTTTCCTTTTAAAAAACACGTGAAAGCAACTGTGTACATTAAGATACACTCTTTCTAAGACCTTTGTAGGAAAATGTGCAGCAAGCCCTTTTTCTTACCTAGTGAAATATAAGTGTATTTTTGAAAACAAAGTCACTCTTGCTATCCTTAAAGTTTACAACATTTCCCAGGTCAGCATGCCTACCCAAAGGGCACAGCACAAGAGCAAAGATGTATTCTGTGGGACAAATTAAAAATCCTGTCTGTGACAGATTAGCTTTTGACCTAGACTGTTTTGGGGAACAGATGGTATAGCTCTAAGATGTAGGCTTGCTTTAGCTTTTGATAAAGCATAAACACATTTTCACTTTATAATGCCTCCCTCTCAAACTCTTAGCCCCGATTTGCAAACTTCCTTATCGGTGTTGCATCCTATCTTTCCTTCTAAAAATACAGCAGATTTGGAACAACAGCAACTCTCAGTCAAGCAGACTTCATTGAAACAGGATGAAGATTCTAAATCTCCAATAATGTAAAACTTTAGACTCTGAAGAGATTTAAGATCTGTTTTTCTTTGTAGAAAGAGTAGAAAAATGTTTGATAAAATAGTAAGACACAATTGTTGGTGTTGCTCCTAAAAATGCAGTTGGCCTGCATGACATTGGTCTTGTTTTTAGGCCTGTTTTTACATTGGCTTGGAGGTCAGCTTGTTTTGAAAAGGGGGGGATCATCTGTACCTTCAGAGTAGTCCCCAGAAGACACTGCAGGCAGATGCTGTCAGCTGGTGTTCATCCTTCTCTTCTCCTCAGCACTTGTGGTGTTGCTTCTTTGCACTGAGGAGTCACTGTCACTGAAATCATACTTTTGGTTAGGGGAGGGCGAGGCTTAATTTCAGCCTGCTTTAAATGTCAGTGTTTTCAGCATCTCTTTTTATGGCTTGTAAAACCGATGTGGGTGCAAATCCTGGTGCATCCACAGGTGCCTGGTGGAGAGTCATATGACCTCAGTGAGATACAACTCAAGAAGAGGGACTTCTGCCCCTGTTTCACAGTGGTTTCTCTCCCCTATGTGCACGTGCCTAGCAGAATGGGGTGTGCCTGTGGGGAGGGAGAGTTTGGGCAGAGAGTGGGTGAGAGAGCACAAAGAAACAGTGAGGAAGCAGAAGGCAGCTGGAGGGTGGAAGGTCCCCCTGGTTAAAACCCCTCTGCAGTGGTGGGTTTGACCTGCTGGACCTTCATAAAAGAGGTTCTTGGTGGCCAGTTGCCTCGATGCACTTATCATAGCCATCATTTTGGTCATTGGTAATGTTTGGCTGATTCAGTCTGGTGGCAGCTGTTCTTGGAATCTGAGCAGAGGCAGGAAATGAAAGATCAGCAGGCATGATAAAAGCACAAAAAATAACAGGCACATGAAACCAAAATTTTGGTGGCTTGGGCTCTTTCATCAGGTTTTAACAGTGCTGTAAGGGTAGTGAGTTTTGAGGAAAAGCCATATGATCCTGTATTGCTCTTGCTTTTTCAAGGTCCCTGGAACATACATAGTCATGTTGAAACTACTGCTTTGCTGGAAGAGACCTGCTGCTTACTTCTTTCAAAGTTGATTTGTACTGAGGAGGGGCTTAAAAATATTTCAGATTTTGAATTAGCTGCAGGATTGAAATATAAATGTTGCAGTGCAGTTCCTACAGTGCCTTGGGGAGCAGCTGGGAGAACATATTCACTGTGTGGCCCATTTGAGACAGGAAGGCTGTCTCTCAGGAAAATAAAAAATCTGTCTTCTTTGTTTGGTTGGAGCTTTTTTTGTCCTAGGAAAGAGAAATATATCTTGAATACTCCCAGGTGTCAAAAGTATCTTCCCTGGCTGAATCTGGTGTATTGGTATAGAGGTGTTATGGTAGAATGAGTGATGTGTCTGTTGCAGGGATTTTGTTTGTTTAATTTAAGTCGGACTTCCAGAAATCTGAGCGATGGCTAAATCTGAGCTATGTGCTCTGAAGCTGCTGTTGGCATCGAGGCTGTTGTTGCATGATCATCTAAATCACTTCTGGGACCAGTGAAGAAACTATAACAATCCTTTCAGTGTAAGAAAAGACAAATGAAAAGTTAATAAGAAAGAAGATGTTTCTGTAGCTCAAATGGGCACTTGTAAGGTGATTGTAGGTGGTTGTTGGGGCTCCTTATGTCTTATTTTCCTGAAAGTGTAGGATTGCTTACAAAATCAGCACAGAAATTTAACAGCAGATGTCTCCAAAATGGCCTTAGTGACTCATTTTAAAAAGGGAAATACCTTATGTGTACTTCTTGTAAACTTGATCTGAACGATGATTCATTTTGGTTAGCTTGGTTGTGCATGATCTGCAAACTCAGTAGACTGTGGCAGCACTTGTTTTTTTCCTCTTTTCTCTTGGTTTTAAACCATTCTGAAAAGTCTGTAGATTATTCTGAAATTGCAGATTGTTAGTCCATAATTAATAAATCTCAGCTGGTTTTCCTCAGAGAATCAGGCGGGAGCTGACATCATTCATCTGCAGGGAACTTCTAAGTGTGTTTATTAGAAACAGAAAAACATGTAAGTCAATATGAAAATATACATAGCTATTTATAGCCCGTGCCTTCACTGAACAGTGGCTAACACGTTCTTGCCCTCATTTTTCTCCTGCCTGTACAAGCAGGAAGCATCCAGGGAGGTGACTTGTCCTGCCCTCTGCTTCACAAACTGGGCGAGATCAGCACGTGAGGAGAACAGTCGATGCTGGGGATGTTGGCCTGGCTGGTGGCACTTGGAGAAAGAGGCCCCAGAATTCATTCTTGGGCGTTGCAACTCCTAGTTTCCCCTATGAATTGTCTCCTCCTGCTGCTTTCCCCCAGTCCTCCTTCAGTAGCTGTGTGGAGGGAGCTGTACCCAGGTGTTGGACAGGGACTCCAGGAGAAAACTGAGCTCTCTCTGCTGTAACACTGTATTACTAGGGAAAAGCACACTGCAAGGTATGCTTTAATTAGAATGTGTTTTGCTGCAGTGTAATTAAGGGTAAAAAGTTTGTGCTTTGTGGAGTAGGGCATTTTATTATTGTGCTTTTCTATATCAGATTCTTATCATTGCCTCAGAGAGAGGGAAATGAGAGTATGGGAGTCGCATTCACATAACAGTCTGCATTTTTTTTGTGAAGACTACTCATGAGTTTGTCTTGAGGCAGTCTTGAAAGGACCTCACACTGAAGGAATATAATATTTCACTTTGTAGTACTGCATGTCCCTTCAAGAAGAGGGCTGACAGAGTTGAGCTGACTCTTTTTTTGGGTTGCTTTCTCTAATAAATGCAAACTATTGGGGACTCAAATGTTGAAGGAGTGTTACAGTATTTTCATAGTGTTCTCAGAAAGTGTCTTTTTGTAGACATCTTGTACATCTTTTTGTAGAATTCCATTTTCAAGATCACTTTTTCCTGTGAAAAACATTTTTATTTCTGTGCTCTCTCTCTTCCCACCCACATTACAATTTCCTACAGAACCAAAGTTACAGTTCCTGATGAGGTTAGTATTTGCGTAAGTGGTGCTGAGGAAGATCAGAGGCTTTCATGTCACCTCATACACTGGTAATGAGACCAACTTCTTAGACATTACTGGTCACAAATAAATTTGAGCTTAAGTTTGCAGGAACCATAACTCAGCATCATAAGAGGTAATTATTTGGAGGAGCTAGCTCCACAAACTGCAGTGTAGGTAGGTTCAGTCATTTGCCACTCTCAAAAGTGAAAAATACAGTATTTCTATTCCAGTCTCTCCCACTCATCATGTCTGGCTGCCTGGTTTTCCAGCTCAGTTATGCTGCTGCATTAGTCCCTAAAGCTTTGCTGTAAACCACCAGATTGGTGAAATTTCCACTTTTGATTTTAACAGTGGCAACTTCTCAGCTGTTAGAGGCGCCCTTAGCGGAGGAAGACTTTCTTTTAACTGCATATCTATTTTCTGTTTTATACCAACTGGTATTTTTAACAGAATATATTGGATTATTTTAATTACAATTAGCACTCTATGCCTCAAATTCTCATGAGTTTTCAGTCCCAGGAGAGTCTATTCCTTGAACTGAGTCAGGAGATGTGGCTGACTGCTGGTCCCAGGTATTTGGCATTAGGAAGCAGGTACAGCTGAGGGAGAAAGGGGCAAGTTACAGCTAAATGCTGTTCATCAGCCTTTGACTCCTGAACATAATTGTGGTTGTGTTAGAGGTGTTTTAGCCACATGTCCTACCACATGTGTGCTCAAATTGCAGAAAAAGTAGAATAGATTTCTTAGCCTTTGTGTGGTTAGAGGAATTAGCCAAGAGGTACCTGCACTGGCATATAAAAAGAGTTGTTAGTTGTATGCTGTGCTCCTTACAGTATCTCAAAGATTGTGATGCAGTTAATTCAGGGTACACTTTCCTGTTTCAGCTCTCACTGATGTTATTGTGAGGGCAGTCTTGTTGTTTTGGTCCCATAGTTCAAGTCTTCCTTGTAGCTGCGATGCTTGCAGACATTTCTTTTCCAGGGGTAGGGTAGGGGTCATTCCAAGCATCTCAAAAGCATGATTTGGCTTTGGGGCACAAGCTAATGGTTTAATAACTTTACTGAAAGTGGAGATTTAAATCTGGAAACAGAGGGAGAAAGTTAACCCAGCCCTTCATACTTCCCAATTCATCAGGCTAGAGCTAATATGGAAAGAGTTAATTATTTGGATATTAGTTCAATTCCATGGGTCTGTGGCTTTTGCTTTTCTTATTCTTTGCAGGTGATTTTAATGGGTAGTCTGCATTAAAAGACAATCTAAAATAGAAAAAGCTCCAGTATATAGAGACTCTTTCAGTGGATCATGAATGGTAATGTCAAATTCTAAAGAAGAATATAATGAACTACCTTAATGATCTCATTTCAATAAATGTAATTTAATTTAATAAGTATTTTAAGTTAATATATTCATACATTTAATCTGTATAAATTTTTGAATGCATTGTTTCTTCTGTAAGTAGATAATTCATTTCTTTTGTTGGGAATTTGGGCAGCCTTCAAATACAGGCAGGGTGCAGTTCATTGCCTGGGGTGTGTTGGATGATCGGTATCTAGACATTGATTGCAAAGTTACACATTAAGTGTTCGTAAAAAAAAGAGTTCCTTATTATCCCTGGTATATCCCCCTGAAGAAACAGCAGTTGCTGTTGTGTTCAAAGCTATTGAGTTTTGCTCCACACTGTTCCAAAGCAGATCCTGTGCTGAGGGTTGTCTTTCTGCTCCAGGCTTTGTGTTCCTAAACGTTTTGTGGGTGCAGATGCCCCCTGCAAATGGGGTGAGAACTGGTGAGCTGGGCTGTGTCCTGTCCTGCTCCAGGGAGTCTCTTGCCCTCCTGAAGACAGATGATTTACCAGATGTTACCAGATGCATCCTAGCTCTGGGTGGCTGTCAGCATTCCTACACTCCTATTGTCTATCTTTTATTGAACAGTACTCTTGGGTTTAAGGTATTCTGCTATTTGGTCTAGGTTTCTCTCTTTGATACCTGAAGATTACAACACACAAATTTCTGGGAGTGTTGAAAACTCCCAGAATTACTTACTTTCTTTAAATTGTGAAAAATGCTTGTTCCAGATAAAAAGTTAGGGCAACATCAGCATCTTTGAAGCACACAGTTTCATTTATAGATGATCTTTTTATTCAACCTAATAGCATATTCCTATCCAGACAGCCAAGCCTGTGTTCCTTTAAAAACAAATAAATCATGTGAACATGGTGAGCGGTGTTTGGCATATCGAATGGCCAGGGCCTCTTGCATTTGTAGCTTTGTTTTGCTACCTTGTCAAAGAATATTATCTTGCAGGCTCTGAAATGTTTTCGCCTTCAGAAAGATGAGCTATAAAGCTCACTGGGGAAGAATCGATCCTTATCATCTCTCTCCTCATTGTTTTCCACCTTCCCTAGCTATCATATTTCAAATCCCAGGCCTTGGTCCAGCCCATGTGCAGTTTTTTCAACCAGCTTAGTTAGGGACGTGATTTTCCTTCTTTTACCTGCTACACTTAGGCTATAGCAATAATGTCTGCTGTGTGGAATTGCTGCAATAAAATTGTCACTCTCCTTGTGCAGGGGGATTGGCTGTAGCAAAGGACATTGCACCTTCCACAGCGTGGGTGGGCAGCTTTAAGTAATGGGTCTAATCAGAGCAGTTTGTCTTCTGCGTTTTGATGACTGTGTTGAAGTGCACCGATGGCTCTCAGCAGTGGCTCTGGAAGGGGCAAGCTTTGGCGTGTAACCATGCAGGCTTTCCATGCAGGCTCAAAAGCCTGCTGTCATCCCTGTCCCAGGGCAGAGAGGATACTTACTGCATCTGGCTGTGCCTCCTTCAATGCGGTACCACAGCATAGTGGTGATGGTAGCTGCAGCAGCATCTCTCAGCATGCACTTGGAACAGCCATTCATATTTAAAACATAAAAGATCTTCAGTACTTGGGCAAGCTGTATTGTTACTACTGTCTTTTAGCGGCACAAATCTCAACAGCTAGCTTTTAGTGCATGGTATATAATTATGAAGCAACAGGTAGTGACCTCAGTCCCTTTTATTCTTTGTGATTGCTGTTCACGACTCAGCAGTGAGTCTTCACTGAAGCTGTGCCCTCTGTCCGAAGTTACACTGTGGAGTTCTGCCCTCAGGCACCATGAAGTAGAGGTTTTTCAAGCAGCTGTTTTGGGGATAGAGGAGAGGTTTTATTGTAGGAGTTGTATGAAGCACTTCAGAAACACTGCAATTTTTTTTTTCCTTTTTTTCCTTCTTCTTCCCTTTTTTCCTTGAGTTAATTAAACCACAGCAGAAAAAAAGTTTTTCTGTGGGCAGTACCATAATACCTTTCGCAACGATTGTGCTTCCTGTAAGGATGGTTTCACCTTCTATGTAGAATTGCCAAGCAAGGGTTTTTTCTTCAGGCAGACACCCCTGATGTCAGATAGCTCGGAAGCAGATCACCGTGACAGGCTGGGTGCTGCCTTCAACCAGGTACACCTTGCATCCTAACCATTCTAAGGCAAATTCCCTTGTGTCCGTGCTGCAGGTGGGGCTCTGGAGGCACACGGGAGCTTGGCAAAGGGGCCGGGCAGGAGCACCTTACAGCACGCTGGTGCCATCTGATGGTAAGCTTTCACAGCAACTTTCCCCTCTTCCCATCAATGTCAGCAGGCTTTTTATTTGTTTTGTGAGAGTCTGTGAGATAACAGTTGAATGGTTTTATATAGATCTTCCAGAAATAAAAATACTGTATTAATTGTTAAAAATCTAGAAATGTTGTAATGTTTCCTTATTTATCTCGTGTTTTAAAAACAGCTTTAAATTAAACTACCATATGACTTTTTCACTTAGTTTTCTTTATTTTTACCCCCCAGAAGTAACTATTAATTACAGACATGGTCTTCCTGTGATAACTCTTATGCTGCCCACAAGAAGTGAACGCTGTCAGTTCACTGTTAAGCCAGTGGTGACCACCGTAGGAGCATTCCTGCAGGATGTGCAAAGAGAAGATAAAGGAATTGAGAGAGCTGAAGTCTTTGCAGCAGGTATCTTGTATTTCTGTTATTCGCCAAAATAAATACATTCCTTTTCAAACAGGCTGCACTTCTCTTCTGGAGCATGAGTTCAGTCCTCCATCAGGTTCAGCACTATTGCTGTTGGAGTAGCTCTTGAATGCTTCTAGGGTTTATTGGTGTTTCAGAGTTAATAACTGAGTCTTCTTGAAAAGGCTGATGGAAAATGCAGAATTGGATCTATTACTATAACTCTCCTTTTATCCCAGTAGTGTCTTCTGTTATCTTTTTCAGTTAGCTTCTCTTTGTGATGCTGTCTTTAAATAAGTATCTCTCTTCTGATTTCCTTGATGTCTCTTTCTTTCCTTGTCCTCTATGGTCATTCTTAAAAGACAACCTGTCAGGCTATTGCATGTGATGCCTGCCACTTGTTCGGTGTTACCAAGAGCTGAAAGAATCCATTTGCTGTACCACAAACTTGAAGTTGTATGAAAAACTCAAGAGCTAAACAAACAGATAATGTGTACAATAGTAAAGGACACCTTTTCGAGACTTCAAGAAGGTTTCATTTGTCAGCTGGAGCACAATATTTCAGGGCCCTTGGGTTGAAAGGAAACTGATTGCTAGGGTCGAAGGGTAACTGATATTTTAGCATCGGTGTGGACTTTCTTCCTTGTAACATCCTGTTTATCCCATTGTTCCAAGTCTTCAGATATTTTTCTCAAGCTCTGCTCACTGTTTTCTTCTATTTTGTGTCTTTAGTTTGCCCGTTGATAAAAACAAACACTGAGTTTTCCATTTTATTTCCAAGAAAATACAGATTGTATTTTGGCAGTGCTTTGTAGTGTTTCCACAGCAATTTTTAAAAGTTTTGCAACCCCTGTCCTGGTATTAGAGAGGGATTAAATCTTAAAAATAGAATTGGGGTGTAGCTGGTTTTGTCTGAATCTGGCAGAATATGTACTTGAATTTGGCTAGCTAAAACCATCTATTTCTCCCCTTCCCCACTCACATCCCTTAAAAAAAAAAAAAGGATAGCTACATACCTATGGAAAGATTTATTTACCAGCAAGGTAACACATAAGCGGAAGAAAGGATGGTGTCAATGAAAACTGGTCCAGTTTCATAGCTGGATGCATTCATAACATTCTTTTCTTTCTAGCTGACACTACAGAGGGCTGCAGGGTCTTTTAAAGGAACTGAAAATAGACTGATGTTCCCAGAAGGTCAGGAAGCCACAGACCTAAGAGTAGCTGCTTGTTTCCTTCATGGACACGTTTAGTAAAACAGGAAAATACCCCACAGAGCAATTTATTTATATCCTGTGAAGCAGTGGAGATGTGATTTGTGTGGATCCAAGTGAGAGCATGAGCTTCAGGAGCTTCGTGTACATGGGAAATTTGGTAATTTGGTTTTTTAGGCCTTGTTTTGCTTTGTTTTGACAGTGTCTGCTAGGGAGCAAAAGCAGAAAATGCTCTTGAAGAAGATAATTTCCTAAAAGACTCTTTATCTTCAGAAGCCACTGTAACAAATGGTTGTGGTGAGCAGCTGGCCTTCCCCTCAACACGGAAGTTTTTCCCTACAGAGGATTTCTTAGTGGGGCGATGCAGAACTTGTGCTGGCAGCAGTTAACCTTTGGGAACTGCTGTTGTGCAGAGACACCCAGGGCAGGAGTGTTTGGGATTCGCTGCCCAATCCCTTTCCTCTCTGGTATGTCAGCAGAAGCTAACTACTCCTGTGCTTCAGTGCAAACGTGGGTCACTTGTGAACTGTAAAGTGATTTCTGTAAGAAACCTACAAGTCTGGCATTTTTGGATGGCAGCAGATTTTAAACTGGAGAGGAATTTGGGCTGTTTTCACTTTGTTTCATCTGTTCAAACACACACCCATCCCCTCTGATTTGGGAATACTTTGATTAAAACAGTGACTGTCAAAATAGTTCTCTGCACTGTATTAGTCACATGCCAGGCAAATGTAGTGTTACAGAACAGCTGAGATGTTTAATTTATTAGGAAACTGATACTGTAAAGAGAAACTATTGGTCAGGTACTGAGAGTTGAACTTAAACATTAGTTATTAAAGAAAAATTATGAAGCCTTGATTTAGTGTAGACACTTCTGTGTCATTTAACTATTAAAGGAAACCTAACCTTAACTGTAATTATCAATGCTATGTATGATGACTTGCTTTCATTTTCTGTGGATTTGGTTTTCGTCCTGCAAACCTTTCGTAGACAAGAAATGGCCCTTTGTCCACATTGAAACACTTGTGTTTAGGTACAGGATTGAAAGTAGCCTTTGCTGAAAGCCTATGAGGAATTTTTTAAAGTAAAATACCTTCCTTTCCTCAAAACTTTTCTTCTTTTCAGTTAATAAAAGGTTGCACAGGTTAATAAATCAGTGATGTATTCAGAACATTTAGAACGAAGAGCCTGTCTGGCACTTCTTTTGAAAAACATTCCTACCTTAAATGTCTGTTCATAAATGTCACCTTAATAATGCACATGCTAATGAGCCTTGATGTTTTATTACACTGGAAAAGAAAAAAGAAATGAGTGGATGGGTACATTACAATTTTGGATTGAAAGTGATGGGCTTCTGGGTTTGCTTTGCTACCCACACAGAGTGGGCAGGAGAGCCAGCTGGGATGTTTGCTTGCAGAGCTCAGCAGTCTCAGCCTCAGCAGATGCTGGCTGAGGACAGGGTTCTGGTGAACAAATAGTTGCAGATGTGGGGTTCTCTGTGTTGCCTTTCTGTAGTGGATGTGTGAGGACAGATTGAGGAGCTGGGGCAGTAGAACTTTGACAAATACCTACATACATAAGTCTTGGTATTTTGTAGCCTGATTGTTATTCATTTTGGGAGTAAAGCTGCCTAGCCCTTGGCAGGGACAAGGAAGACGCCCTTTTTATGTATAGGAGATGAAAATCACCTCAAAAAGGTAGCATGGGGCAGCTGCTCTGTGGTTTTTCAAACCCTCGTGCTACAGTGATGTGTCCACCAGCAGTGGTGTGTGGCTCCGGGGGCTCTTGGGCCATCTGAACCCCAGTGTGCTCCTGGCAGCCACTGCTACATGTTCCTGCTAATGAATCCAGAGCTCCTTTTTGGTAGGAGCTGTAAAATGGCATGTAACATCCATGGGGTACCATTCGTGTAAATTTCTGCATTTTAAAAAGTAGAAAAGGGTTCTCCAGAACATCACAATTCAACTCCATTCTCTGCCCCAAGAATCATACCATGTGTTCCTCCTGACTGTTGAGTATTAGCTACCAGTTCTAAAAGTAGAGTTCACTTCAAAACATTGTTAGTGAAGAACCCCAGCACTTTTCTACTGGGTTATCTGCTAATGTTTAAGACTCCTTGTGATAAGTGATTTAGAACTGAAATCTTTCTTCTGCAGATGGTAGCAAGGTCTCTGATGCAACCTTGATGGAGGTCTTATTGATGAATGACTTCAAACTTGTTATCAACAGCACAGCATACAGTGTGTCACCTCCTGTGAAGGGTAAGAGCAATCCTAAACTGATCATCTCACTTCATTTAGTGAAAGGCATGGGAAGTCTCAGGAAACTGGGACCTGGCAGAAAGGTGTTTCTCTTTGGTTTTTCTTTTCACCATTGGATGGTCCTGCTTTTGGGGTTGGAGGTGGGGACAGAATGAAGAAGGGTGTGTTCTTGAAATGGTTTATAAGACAAATATTTTCTTTCAGATAAACTGAGTAGTGAGCATGCTACTGAAATGGAAGATATCAAATCCTTGGTTCACAGACTGTTTGTGGCTCTACATGTAGAAGATCACCAGATCAGGAAAGAGAGAGAATTGCTGCAGAAACTGGACCATCTGAAAGGAGAGCTTCTGCCTCTTGAACAGGTTGAAAAGTGGGGGTACTTTTTTTTTAAAACTCAAAAGCATTTCTTTTCATTAAAGTAAGTCCTGTGACAGAAGAAAATTAATGGCTAGGGTGCGTCTGTTTTGTTTGTTACGTAAATGAGGTCAACTCAAATAGAGTGCAAGTTATTTTCAATTCAGTTCTTCTTCTTCCTGTTATGGACATTAATGGGGTAGAAACCACAACATCTGGAGAAAGCTGTCATGAACACAGCTAATATTGAGATTGAAAGGCCATTTGTTTAAATGTCATTGAAAGTCACCTGTTGCTTTACCCATGACAGAAAAAACCACAGTAGTGGGGTTGACATCTTCTGTGGCTTAGGATAGTGGACAGCAGGACTCCTGCTTTACGAGGGCCAGCCTCAGTGTTACCCAGAAGTGCCTTGAATGGTAAATGGAAATCCAAAAGACATAGATCCCTAGTGGTGGGAAGGGGAGATTAAAAGGGATTTCTTGGTGCCTGACTGCAAGAAGATCTGGTTGCCCTTGGACTTCAGTGCTTTTATTTACTCACCAGGATAAGTTGGTAAGAGGCGTTGGTAAGAGATCCTGAGAAAGGATCTAGCCCAGGGAGAGAAAACATAGTTGAGGAGCTGCTCATCAGAGGAGCACTCACATTTGTCTGAACAGGTTTCTGCATTTTATTTTCCTTAGATGAAAGCCAGAATCAAGGACAGTGCAGATGCAAAAACCTCCAGGCTTTTATGGGTTGGCCTAGCTCTGATGTCAACTCAGGGGGGAGCGCTGGCATGGCTCACGTGGTGGGTCTACTCGTGGGACATCATGGAGCCAGTCACGTACTTCATCACCTACGGGAGCGCCATGGCTTTCTACGCCTACTTCGTTCTTACCAAGCAGGTGAGTCCTTGTCTTCTAAATGTCTGAAATACTGAAAAGGAGGAAAACTGACTCTGTGAGTCACGGTGTTTGAGTTCTGATGAAAACAGAATTCAGTAAGTGACTTACTGTCAAGTGTTTGATGCCTTGTTTGATGCATTGTGTCATGCGGAATCAAGCAGGTACTGTCGCACATGAACTGCAGGCCAGCTACTGAGCATAACCACTGCCACTAAGATTTCATAACGTAGGGAATGAAAAGTGAGGAAAGAAGTCTCTCCTTTAAAATGTTTGTCGATCACTTTGCATAGTAAGTGGCACCTTGCTCACTGCAGTGATGGGAGAGCAACTGGTAGTGCTGTGCCAGTTTGTGAAGCAAATCACCCAACAGTAGCTTTTATTTGCTGGAGTTTATGTATCTACAGTGCAGGGTACCAAACTGTTTGGGACTCTGGCAGTTGCATTACTGAAATATACAGAAGTATATTTAGTGCCTGAAAAAATGTTATTGATCTGCTCTTCATAATGTGACTGCTTTTCCATGACTTAGGATGAATGGAGGTAAATCTAGGACAGCTGAAATGCAGCAGGAAGTAGGCATTGTGTAGAAGCAAAAAGTTTGCTCAGATCTTGACTTAGTTTCACAGGACAGACTTGTTCTGAAATCCTGTAAGACTTTGAGAAATGTATATTTTTCCTGTTTTAGCTCTGTACTTGACTCTCAAAGTGGACATCTTGATGTAGAACTTTCTGTGATGTAAAACTCTTTTTGTTGTGGAGGTATGTAGAAGAGTAACCAACACTTCTTCCACTATACCAATAGATCTGTAGACCTTGTGAGACATTAGGTTCGTTTAGTGAAAAGGGGGAGACATGTCTGTTTTTATGAAGAGCTGGCTCAGAATGTGAGTTTTACTTTTTCTCATTGGTTTTTATTAAGGGCTAGGGCATTCCTGCTTTTTGAGAGTAGATAAAGAGTTTACTACTTGGCTTTTTTGAAGAGCTGTTGAAGACTTTCAAGTCAGTCCTCAAGAAATAGTTGCTGAACTTTCTCTGACTCAGAAGTGGAGTCCATTGACTGAGTTGGCTCCAGTCATGAAGATCACACTATGTCTTTATTATAATTGAAAAGTTCTTCAGACATGCTAGGAGTGACTCCTGCAATGTGTTTTAAAAGCCCTTATGATGTGTAAGGGTGTAGCTTCATATGCAGCCTCTTTACAAAACATATGAGTGTGTTGAACAAGGTAAGTTATCCTGAAACAGGCTGAGTTTCCAGTGTGCTGACCTCTGCTCAGTTTCCCTGCTAACCACAAATCCATGTCCTCCTTCCTTCCCCAGGACTACATTTACCCCCACGCTAAAGACAGGCAGTTCCTCCACTACTTCTACCGCAAATCCAAAAAGCAGCATTTTAATGTGGAACAATACAACAAGCTCAAAGACGACCTAGCAGAGGTATTTAAATGCAGTCCTTCAATAGTGATGTAGCTTCTGGCTTAAGACTTTTTCGGTAAACTCTCGGCTAATAGAAAATTAACCTCAAGGCTTGCTATCAAAACACTGTGTTATCAGCCAGTTTCAGCTGTTCAGATAACCATACAATGTTTGCCTTTGATGTATGAACTAATTCTGTAGGTCATCAGAAAGGGAGACCTTCATGAATTTAATTTTAAACAAATAAGTCAGTTTATCAGCATGACATCTATTTTTTGCATACTCTAATTAATGTTGCATTTTGGCCATTTAATACAATAGCTGCATTTATTTTGGGTGCAGTATGTTTGCTGCACAGGAGATTGCCTTGCAGACTTCAGCATTTAACATCACAACCTTACTCCTTAGGTAAAAGACTTAGATTTACAGAATATGGGTGGCTGGATGGAAAAGGTGGTACGTGCACCTAGGAGAAATTTGGTGGCTTTCATGAAACTGTTGTAGCTGATCTCTCGCTCCTCAATTATTTCTCCTCCATCCCATCTTGACTGCCCTGTGTTCACTGTCTCATAAAAAGAAAATGCAAAGGAACTACCCCTAATTTCAGTTCAAATTATGTAGCTCAGGGTATAATTTCATGAGCCACATTTGACAAAATGTTAGGATGTGATGCTTTTTCAGTGACCTGTGAGTATGAATTTTGTAATTGTCATTTTCAGGAGAATTGGGGTGGGGGTGAGTGGGCTGATGGGCTCGTGCTTCTCTCTGGAAACTGAATGTCTTGAGCAGTCTGTCAGTGTTCAGCATCCTCCATCTGGTTGGTTTGGTTCCTTGCTGAAGACCAGTGCCTTCTGAGAAAAGACAGTGCATGTGTGAAAGAGGGAAAAACAGAGGCTGCAGAAGGATGAACTCTCCCTCTCTCTTGCATTGGCAGGCAGAAGAATCCTTGAGGCGTCTGCGCCAACCTCTGCACCTGAGGCTTCCCATCCAGGAAATCAGTGACAAGGACTGACTTTAGTTTTGTGTATATTGGAGATGCCCTTTCAAAGCTGATATGAACATTTAGCTACTCCATAGCACCTTGGTATTTTTGACCACTAAAGTTTTAAAAGTTGCAATAAATAGCTATAAAAATTATTTGGTCTCTTGATGGTTTGGTGGTTTTTTGCTTGTTTGTTGGTTTGGTTTTTTTTTAACCCTATGAAGAAAGTGCTGAAGCAAAGTTCTTCACAGTATTTGTCATCTCATTAGTACAACGGAGGCATTCTTACTGCTTGTAAAATGACAGAACAAACAAGGATAGTCTTTTTAGTATCATTTACTATAATATAACAGTAGCTCACAGGATAATTAACTTCTGCATGGAGTAATAAGCATTATTTTCATGCAATTACTGTTTCCTTTTCTTTTGTCTCTGCATTGACTCAGAAGTCAGGCAAAGTTTAGATTAGCATGACAATTAAGCTTTCTTATTAAATAGTGCTGGAAAAGTAAGGTGTCTCAAACTTGCTGTAAAATGTTTCACTCTTGCATTTTATTGAAAGAATTTTTCAAAACATTCAAACATACATGAAAAAGTATGTAAAAAAGTAGCCCTAGTAAGATATAACTTTCAGGACTCAGAACATTGTATATGGAAAGACTTAACTAAAGCAGAGCCAGTAAACCGATTATTTTTTCCCCAGGAAAGTGGATTAAGACACTTTGTTCAGTTTGAGTTCTCTGTTGTTTGGTTCTTTGTTGTTCCCTCAGAGGAAAAATTAATAATGTAAAAAAAAAAAAAAACCCAAAAACCAAAGAAAATAAATATTTGCTTCAAGTCAGCACCACTGCAATTACTGATGTTGTAAGAGCAGTAACAATCCTGTGGTGACCATGTGCTGTCACTTGTATGTAAGTGTCAGAGGTAAGGCTGATCTTCTCCAGGGCCTGATCCAACTCCAAGGCCCGAAGTACGAAGGTTTGCACATGTTATATTTTGTAGAGCTGCCTAGAGACGTCCAACAGCTTTAGCTTTAGAGATATGGACAAGGCAAGCTCACCCTGAGCAAGCTGCACATGGTCTCATCTCACTACTGCTGTTTTTCTCCTGAGGATGCAAAGCACCAGCAAGCGTAATTGTGCCCCAAACATAAATGATGCCCAAGCAAAATAAAAGCCCTTTATTAATCAACCTTATTTGATTAATCCTGTATTAATGCTACAGTTGTACTCAAGGAATTCATTTCCTTTTTAGTGTTGCGAGAAAATAAAAAAAAGGTCTAAAAATCCCAGTAAAGCCACAAAAATTGCAAGGTGGATACTGCTGCACACAAATTTGAAAAGATGCCCTACAAACATATTCCCTGTAAACTGTGCTCTTGGATCAAGACAAGTCAATCTAACAGAACATTAGAAATGTTTTGGAAGTAGTAAAATGTGCCATAGTTAGATGGCAATCAAGTAAAAACTTTTAATAAAAAAGTAGTCTGGAGCATCAATTTCAAGAAAATATGAGCACCTTCTAATAATTTTGCACCAGTAAAATCTTTCCAAATTCCCTGAGATTAATTTCCTGGAGTAATTCTAGCTTTAAAATTGCTTTTTTAGAAACTATTAGGAGTATACCAACTGTAATGTTTGATCCCAGTGATTTTGCAGACAATCTTGTAGAGTATTAAGTCTCCTCAGTTAAGATGGTGTTTTTCATGTCTGCAGCAAGTAATAGTAATGGTCATCACTGCTCAATAATCTACTTAGATTTTGGATGAAAATATAATTTTTTAGTTAACATTGAGGCAAAACAAGGAATCTGTTTTTTCCCTATAGCATTAATGTCTCTGCACCTATCCACTCTGCGATATGATACTTTCCTGTTAACAACAGTAAGAAGTTCTGTGAACTCCAAAGAAGATCCATGCTTCTTAAGTGTCTCACACAAATCTTGGATGTACCAGGAGCCATTTACAGTTTCACGATGAGAATAGTAGCCTAGTGCAGAACAAGAACATAAAATTACATCCAAATGTAAGTAGCTCTTGGAAAAATATTTATGAGAGTCACTTGTTTGCAAGCTACGACCTGTAAGGAATTACTAATGGCTGTAAATCTTACTTGGCCAATTATGCAATTTCACTGGAAATTGTAGATGAAATAGGGCTTTGGTATCACTTGTAGTGCTCAGCTAAGAGGAACATGATTCAGGGATTGGTAGCTTACACAGGACTGCATCTCCATAAGAGAGCAGATGGCATTGGGGACAACGTACATGGGGGGACTGGAGAGAACAGCCATGTAGTGCAGGAAAATGTATAAGCCTCCAGAATCCTGGAGAAGAGAGGGATGCTTGCCATTAGGAGGCAGCTCAGCAGCAAGACTGATGAGCATGCTTCTGTTTGGCAAATTTAATGCACCTTGATAATTTACTTTCACTTTTTCTTTAGCACATAAGGTTCTTTCCCAGACAAGTCGCTACTTATCAGACATGTAAATGAGATGACCTGGAACTGTTCTCATTTTTTTGACTGCAAAATGAAGAAGTGTTCAGGGTTGTTACAGTGAAGTATCAGACACTGGAGGTACAATACCAGAACTTACCTTGTGCCACAGAGTAGCACATGATAAAGTCCGCACCAGCAGGCAGAGTATAGACACCAGCTGCATCCACTTCTGTCTCATTGTCCAGGGATTCACTGCTGCTGTCTGCTGAATCATAAGCAATGACTGGATCATCGTGTTTATCACCTCGACAGGCCTGTTGGTGAGAAGTATTGTTATGCTTGCACCCCTGCCAAGCTCACTGTTAATATGGTAATTCTGGCACTAGCCAGAGGCGCTTCTCTTCAGCTAGGAGTGTCACGTAACCATGACTCTGCCTTCAGAAAGACCCATTTGCTTCTCTGTCGCTTAAAATATTGGGGACAAAGTAAATTGAAAGCTCCAAGATGATCTCAGAATCGCTAAGACTGGAAAGGATCTCTTGAGATGATCTAGTCTGACCCCCTGACTCAAGGAGTGTTAGCTACAGCAGGTTGTCCAGGACTATGTCCAGTCAGCTTTTGAGGATCTTCATAGATGGAGACTCCACAATCTGCCTGGGTGACCTCTTCCAGTGTTTGATCAACCTGACAGTAAAAAAAAGGTGTTTTCTTGTGTTGAGATGAAATTTTGTGTTTTAATTTGTTCCGCTTGCCTCTTATCCTGCCACTTGGGTACCACTGAAAAGAGCCTGTCTTCCTCTTACTCCTTCCCACCAGGTGTTTAGAACATTGATAAGATTCCCCTGAGCCATCCTCCAAGCTGAACAGTCCCAGCTCTCTCAGCCTCTCCTCGTAACAAACATGCTTGAGTCCCTTAATCATCTTTGTGGCCCTTTGCAGGACTCATTCCAGTAAGTCTGTATTTTTCTTGTACTGGGGAACTCAGAACTGGACACAACACTTCAGAAGCAGCCTCACGAGTGCTGAGTTGAGAGGAGGAACTGCCTCCCTTGGACCTTTTGGCAAGGCAGTGTTGAATTACTGTTCTGAAGCACAGCCATCATTACATGGTGTTACACTCTGCTCGTAGTGCAGTCTCAAATGTGTTTGTTGAGGGAGATGTTTTTGTGAGAAGTGATCCCAGTATTGTCAGTGATGCAGAAAGGCTACACATGGAGGATGACAAAGTGAGAATACACTTAAAAGTTACAAAGGAGCATTACTTAAGAACTACCACTAAAAAAGGAAAGCACAAAGAAGCTTCTTTACGGTGATAAAGTTTCATCTTGATGTTTCTTCTGAGGTAAATGCTATGCCAACTTGCTGGAAAAGAACTCAGCTGATGAATTAAGTTAATTAGCTTTTTGATGAGTATATATTATAAATATATATATTATAAATGTTTCCAAGTATTACTTAGAATTTAAAATTGAAGTATGAAAGTGTTTTTCCATCTTTGGCACCTGGTTAAAAAAAAAAAAAATCTGAGTCCTAATGAAAGGTGAATTAACAATATGCTGTTTCTTGCAGCAGCCCTGTGCCCTAAGGAAGCTTTCATTTGGAAAAAAAAAAGGTAATACTTAGAATTACTCAGTAAACTACTACCATTACAATCTGCTGAAGGCCAGGTTCATATACGAGTTTGCTAATTGTAATCTGGATAAAGATGGGATAAAGCCCTGCATGATGTGGTTTGACCCCATGACTCTGCTTTGAACAGGAGGCTGGACCAGAGACCTCCTGAGGTACCTCCCAACTTGCATTCTCCTGTGAACCAAGGAAACAGGAGAGAACAGTGGTCTTTGTCAGACCACTTAGCACAAACAGTATTCCTGAGACAAAAAAGCCTTCATTTGATTCTTTAGTTTCTACAGAGATGCCAAGTATAGGTCATAGACAAAACAAACAAACAACAACAACAAAAGAAATCACTACCACCACAAAAACCAACCAACTAAAAAGTCCCACAAAAAAAGAAAACAAGCAAACAAAAAACCCAAACACAAAACCCAACTTCACTGAGGATCAAGTAAAGTGACTTGCCTGGAAGGAAGCAATGAAGATACAAAGGTTTGATAGCTTATCAGCTTAGCCTAGGGCTGTGAAGTGTTAGCAACAGGAACTGAGCTGAGCCTACACAGAACTTTCTCAAAAAAACCCTGGTACTGCCTTGTCTGCTATTAAATACACACTGGCAGTCAATCTGACATGGGCTTAATTAGTGTTTCTTTTCATAAAATTACTTACTAAATACAGCTAGAATAATAATATTAACACTAGTAAGCATTAGTATACATTTCTAAGAAAAAGAGAAGAATCCTTGTTTTAAATGCTTTGTGGAAAGACTGCATGAGGAAAACTGACATCTATATTGCAGGAAGACACAGGTCAGTGTCAACTCCACTGAATTCAGAAACAGACATCTTACCTGAATGATAAATATCTTTGGTTTTCCTACCAAACTCTGGCACTTGTCTCCTCTGAACATGTCTGTGATTGTCTGAATTTTGATTTTGGCATCATATGCATAAACGTGATCATCTTCGCCATGACTCAGGAACACGCACACAAAGCAGTCAGCATTACTGTGGTCATCCTTAGAGGCTGAAAGAGCCAAGTGGTCATATTCAGGTCTAAAAAACATTTTACATGTGTATCATATCATTTAATCCCCAATCAGTCCTTTTTCAAATGGATGCCATTTTCAGATAGAGCCATACAAGGTGCATTGATTCAACCTGGCTGAAGGGCCATTAGCCATATAAAAGAAGAATGTCATTATCTTCTCCCACCTGCATGTACCATTTTTCAGCTTTTAGTGACTTAATTAGTTCTCTCCACAGAAGCTTCACTTATATTGTCATAAAACAATCTACAGTCTAACCTTTAAGTTCTTCTAATGTTAAATTCCTTCTGCACAAAAATTTATTTTAAATTAGATGAACAGAGAAATTGGAAGAAAAGGTATGTGGGAATTCTGCTGCAATAATTTAGACATAACCAATATCTAATTTCTTACCTTCATCAATTTTCTGCAGCACATCGTCTGCTTTCAGATCATCAAAAAGTCTGACTTCAAACCCAAGGTCTGTCAAACTATTGTTAGAACAGATCAATATTAGTAAAAATCTTGCTCAAATTATGTATTAATTGCTACCAACTCCGTTTCTTCGCCTGTGGGAGAATTAGTATTCTTATGTACTATTTATGAACAAAATAACTGAAGTTGATTTTGAATTCAAACTGGTGTCAAGTATGGGTTACTAAACACCTAAAGTTACTTCAAAGAGTTTGTCCAAAGAAAGCTCTGGATTCACTGAAATCACAGGACTTGTGCCAGAAGTTTCTGTGACCTTAAAAAGTGCCGTGAAGCTTTTTTATTATGGCTTTCTTCACCCAAGTTGCATAGGTGCTATGTCTGCCAAATCTTCTGGTCTCTGCCTAAACACAAGATTTCAGTAACTTTAATTTGACCATAATTTCTAAAGTTTAGATTTTTTTAAGGGTTAGTAGAGCAACCAAGTTTCTTACCAGCGTTTCAGATTGTTTCTGTCTGCCATAGTCCCACGTCTGTCTGGCAGCGTTAAACGCCAAAAAAAGTGCTCGTGATTGAAGATTAATGCAACTCCTCTTTTTTGATGGTTCATTTTGTATTCCACTGCAGGATCAAGTGATTGTTTGCTGCCACAGATGGAAAACATTCTTGGTAAATGAGGCTGTTTCATTAGTTAAGGCACATAATGGTGCATTTCAGGCATGGCCCCAGTTCTCCATGTTATGTGTTTAGCTAAATATTAACATGTACATATGTGCTTATTTGGAATTGTAGCTGTCTGTGATTTGCTTCAAGTCCTTCTAAGTAAATCAAGTGCTGCATCGTGATCAATAGACTATAAACTGGGGATGAGGTGCCAAGTGTAGTGTATCTTGTGAAAGGAGAACAAGTGTTTATACCCTAATGAAATGAAAGCTACTACAATACAATTGTTCATCTAAGTTTTTAGCAACCAGCCCACAAAATCCTAAAGCTGAAGGACAGAGGTCTTCTTAAGGACAGAATAAATTAGTTACCCAGCTTCTAAGAAGAGGACTTTAAACTATCATGGCAGCAAACACATCGAATACCTTGCAATTTGTTTTGCTTATGAGCAAAACACAACGTAGGAGTGTGTGACAGCACACTCTGGACCCACAGTCATACAACACTTGGATCTAAAGTGTTGACATGGCTGTAATTGGAAAGATAAAGCAGACAATCTTTCTGCTTTTGTAGCTATTCGTGCAGAAAACAGAAACTAAAACACTTCTGGCAACAGCCCTGGCAATAGACAAGTCCAGACTTCCAGGTACATGGAATGACAGCCCAGGTCATGCTGCCCTAGGAGTGGCTCTAGTCCTCTAGAGCTGTCATTTCTGCCATGTTAATGTTTTATTTCATGATGTGGAATATTCAGGTTTGGTAAGATTATTGGAGAAAGTTACTTAGAATATTTGCCTGCAGATGTTCAAGATCAGAATTTAATCAGCAAATGCTGTTGTTTCACAACAAAATTACCATCGTTACCCGTAGACTATTGTGGGATCTGGCTACAACAGACTATCTCTGCTTCTCTGCTTTGTTTTGAGAATCCCCTTAATGAAACATCTTTTTGTAACATCTACGTAAGAACTCAGACAGAGAACAGGAATTCAGGGTGACTGTTCAAA
This sequence comes from Vireo altiloquus, assembly GCA_013396875.1. Classification (NCBI taxonomy): domain Eukaryota; kingdom Metazoa; phylum Chordata; class Aves; order Passeriformes; family Vireonidae; genus Vireo; species Vireo altiloquus. The sequence goes on along the minus strand of VZRF01015236.1, from coordinate 71,394 downwards.
GTCGGAGAGGTTCTACAACATTGGTTGGATAACCAATAAGAGAAGGTGGGTGCTTTATCACATTCTTCCAAATCTGAGTACCTAACATGATAAAATGTAGAGATTATAAATTTTAGCCTTGTAATTATGAACAATTTCACCTGTTCCAGTATGAGAATTTTTCAGATTTTGGCAATTTCTCTTCCTTAGGATTTGGCTAGGTGCATGGCTAGTAGGGATTTTGGACAGTTAGGTCCCTGGATCCTGTGAATGACTGTTAAAGGATGATTCCCTAACTATTCTTTCTCTACTCAGCTGTATGGATGAGGCAAACAAAATTATCAGGTAGGTAGTTTACTGTCCTCAGGGCTTTCATGGAATCACTATTCCATTGTCCATTTCCCCTCCTTCCAGAGGAATACATTCCTGTGCTACAATCTACCACTTAGTCTGTCCAGTGGCTCCTCACGTTGTGATGGTCTCTCACGTTGCCTAAAACAAAAAGAGGACTTCTAACAGTTCTTCCACATGCCTTCACAATAAGGGTGCCTCTGCATCTGGTGTAGCTAAAACTAGAAACATGTTTTGTAAGTGGGTGGAGTTGAATTCTGTTAAATTCTCATCAAAAATCAGAAAACCTGCACTGACCTCAATCCCTGGGGACATCTCTGTCACTGCCACCAGAACTTTACCTTATATCGAATGCATCTACTTCTGTGATGTTCTGATTTCCATCTGTTAGAGAGATCAAAAAGTGATTTAGCCACAAAATTATTCATTAAAAAAACCCCAACTTGACCTTATGCATCCAGCCTTAAAGTTTAGCTGTTAATGTGAACTAAAAGCTCATTCACACATCAGGTAAGTAGGCATGCAGTTAAACAGCCTCATTAGCATTTGTCTGCACCCACAGCTTTTGGAGGCTGTTCTGGAAGTTTTGACTCCAACAGTTGAATTTCAGGTGGTCAAGACATGCAGATTTTCTGTCTGTGTATCTGTACCTATATAAACATATTCAGACATCATGATTTTATATAACTAACTAGTTGGCTGTATTTTTTAAAGAGACTCTAACGCAATAGTTACAATTTTACGTAACTTAAAAATACACTGGTTTTTCTTTTATTTCAGTAATGCTGCTAATACAAAGCTGAGCATTCTCAGCAATCCAGCTGAGGTTGGATGCAGCACATAGTCACAGTAGGTAGAGTAACAGCTACTGACAACTGAGAAGATGCAAGATTTAAACCTTCTCTTCTGCTGAACTGTACAGACATTAAGTACCTCTAGTACAGAATGGACACAAAAGTAACAATGTGGGGGAAAAAAAGGAACATGCACATCTTGGAAGTGTGCGGAACTACAGGCTTGCAGATGGTTAGGCCAAAATCCTTGTTCCTCTCACTTAAGCATCTCAATGGGCTATTAACTCACTACTGGTGGAGACTAACTACCACATTATGAGAACTATATACAACACTCTACCTGTGGTCGATAATGCAGGTCTGCTATCCAGCTGGACATGGCCTGCAATTGTAAGAGAAGAGTCACACGTACTTGTATTTTACAAACTACTTTGCATTTATGGTACTACCTTTTCACACCTATTTTTCACATGTTAGAAGTGCCTTTTGCAAAACTAACATAGCTATGTATTGATAGAGGACAAAAGTTCATAAAGACACCATAATAAACTTGCAGAAATCTGACTTGGCTTTAGAAGCTTTAAGGTTGAACACCACAGCCCAGGAAAGCAGGGGGACATCATGTGCTTCCAAGTGTTACTATTTACACCTAAGCTTCCCACTGGCAAATATCAGTCAGGTGTTGTGTCTTAGAATTATTCCTAGTAACGTGGACCACAAAAAAAGACATTGCACACTGCTTCAACCATAACAGTAGGTCAGACTAACAAGTGCTAAAAAGTGAGTGTTGATAGAACATACCAACAACACCCTGTGACTGTTGGTAACTAGAAGGCAGAGATCTTAAAAGAATCCATCTGTATGTTACATTTATGCTGTATTTTTGCTTGTGTAAGTGAGATCTGGCTGATGCTTTTGCCTCAAAGGGCAGGGGCAGGGAAGAGGGGACAATCCACTCCCCCCCAAAACCGGTCATAAAATGTTATAGTCTTCAAACTTTAGGACAGAAAACACTCTCACAGAGACACAGGAGGAATCGAATTCCTAGGCCAAAGAAAACTAGGAAAAGATGGTTTTCCTGTTAATTTAATCCTGCTTAGTCACTTTCTAGTCTTTAACTTTTCATTGCCACTCTCATATCCCAGCTTCATTCAGGTAAACACTATTACAATTATCATGATTTATGAAAAGTTTTCTGTTTGTCTTACACAGGAACAGACTTGTTCTAAAATCTAATTGAGACCAACGGGACTACTTGTCTTTAATTTCGTGAAGATGGATTGCTTCAAAGGAATCAAAAATCAGGTATGCACTAGGTTACACTGGAATCTCACAGCATCTTTCCCTGGACACGTTTCAGTCTCAACAGATCTACCATCGGGACCAAAGGGCAAGACACTTAAAAAACAACCGAATGGCACACAAAAAATGTCCCTTTAAGCTTAGCTGCATCTCCGGGAACCCAACTCAGTTCTGTTGTCCTGACTTCTCCTGCCCTCCTGTTACACGCCGGGGACCCTCCCCGCTTCCCTGTCCCGTGGGGGCTGCGGGGGGATTTTCCCCTGGGCGAGGTGCGCTGGGTTTATATGCCAATCCATTTCCGCCTCGGCCGCCGCCATCCTTCGCCTCGCACCTTCCCCGTTCCCTTCCTCCTCCTCGGGAAGGAAGGAGGCAAAGGTCCCGCTGGCCAGAGCGCCGGCAGCGCTCTCCGGGCAGCGCTCCCACTCTGCGGGAAGCTCGGGCGCTTCGGGTGGGGGCCCGAGATTCTGCCCGAGCTTCTGCCCGAGCTCCTGCCCCTGGCAGACATTCCCCATCCCACTCCTGCCCCGCGCTGGCTCCGGCAGGAACCCAGCCCTCCCCCGCGCCCCCTCCGCACACGCACCCTGCTCCGGGCCCGACATCGCCCCGCTCCAAGGCACCGGCTGCACACCGAGACACACGGAGCCCCGCCGAGCCTTCCCCGCTCTTCCTCTGCCGTGCCTTCCCGGGGTCGGCCCGCCCCTTCAGTCCGGGGGCGGGCGCTTGTGCCCTTTGTTCCCGCGGTGGCCGCCTCTGCCGGGAACGGGGCGAGGGACGGAGCCAGGGAAGCCGAAGGGCGAGGTGATAAAGTGAGCCGTGTGTTACCTGTGCTCCTGTGGTGGTACTGCAGCGACCGTGGTCGAGTAGCTGCGCCGTCTTATACAGAACCATCCTCCTGAAATACGGTGAGAGCCTCCCGTATTCACTTAGTTGAAATTTTTTCGGAACTACACTCAAATTCCCATTTCAGGCTTATGCCGTTTCGTTTCCTTCAAGGCTCCTGTTCATCAAAGTGCGTTTTCATTCGGACACCCATACACAACCCTTGAGATGTTTGGATGTGTGTATCATTCTGCAGCTTTGCTCTGTTCCCGCGCCAGTTCTCTTTGATGATTTCAGAACTGTGAGGCGAGTGACAAGGCATTGACCAGAATGCCTTGGTATCCTAAGGAGTGCTGATATTCCCAGCTGGGAATTATGCGGTACTCACCGGTCAACTGCATAACAAACAAGTTTCTAAACAAAAGCCAGTGACAAAACCTCATTCTTCTGTCTAAGGGCTTTACAGATTGTGCCCTAGAGGGATCTGAATTTTATATCCAGCCTACTTTTAGGGAGATAAACTCAGATATGAATGTGTGCTTAAGAGAGTGCTCCTACAAGCGCAAAAAGAAGCAGATTTAAAGCGGAATTATAGGCATTTTTATCCAGTCTGTGAGGTTCTGTTTTCACACAGGCTTCTTGCACGGGTAAAGAGTTTAGACAAAATATTTCCCTTTGGTTAAAGGAGCCTTGGGCATATTTAATTAACTTTTTGTTTTTCCCTTGTTCAGACTTGTTACCCTCAGACTGCCAGTAGGCAGCTGGATCAAGATAAAACTTTGTTTCAATTGTGTTCGTGCATACTTTAGTTACAACATGACACTATCACAGGTTTTGCATCTCGTACTGGGTAACATTCAGCAAACACATTCATTTTATTGCAACTGCAAACTCCGGCTCTCACAGCTCGCGCTGGAGCTGCTCCTGAACCTACTGGCAGCAAGACTCCCGTGTGAAGTGGCAGCTGCAGAACTAAAATCTAGGACTGCGACAGCAGTCTGAACTCTTACCAGCCGTGCTCGGCAGTCCAACAGTACGCTTAGATCCTTGTAAGACAGACATTTTTTCTGCTTTGTTTTGCTGGAGGCTAAGAGCGGACTCAGCCGCTGTGCTCAGATGAGTCACGGGTAACTTGATCGCAGTGTGTGCAGCCTGGGCTGGTGTGGGTTTCCAGCTCTTGTAGAATACGAAAGGGTTTTTGTGAGACGTGCCTCTATGTTTAGAAACACTTTCAAGAGTGTTGCAGTGGCTCCCCAGCAGGGGGGTATTTTTTGGAAAAAGCATTATGGATGGATCAGTCTACAGAAGGAAGAAGTCTGAAGAAGGAAGTTGGATTGTGGACACACTGCTGTACAGTATTATCGAACATTAAAACATGCAATATTGAGTTAAATGAGCTGCTATAAATAGTATTGTTATGCTTTAATCCAGCATGAAGCTAAACCAGCATGAAGAGCTGTTCACTCACTCTCCCCAGAGGGATGGGGGAGAAAATCAGAAAAAAAAGGTAAAGACAGTTTAACAGGACAGAAAAGGAAGAGAAAATAGTAATAAAAGAATATACAAGAAAATAGTAATAAAAGAATATACAAGATGAGTGACACACAGTACAGTTGTTCACCACCCATTGATCGATGCCCAGCCAGTCCCCAAGCAGTGATCAGTGCCCTTCCCTGGCCAACTCTTGCCCCAGTTTTATTGTTCAGCATGATTCCATATGATGTGGGGTATCCTTCGCTCTGCTGGGGTCTGCTGTCCTGGCTGTGTCCACTCCCAAATCCTTGTGCACAGCAGCATCCTCCCTGGCAGGGCAGTAGGAGAAGCTGTGTTTTACCATCATTATTCTCATGCTCAATCCAAAACACAGCATCCTATGAGTTCCTAAGGAAAACATTAACTATGTCTGCCACAACCAGGACAAGCATTACATTTTTACATACATATAAATAGATATATAAGTTCTTAAATGGAATGGCCAATCCTGGGGGTGATAGCTAGCCTTCATTTTAGGGCCATGGTCTGCAAAATGCATTTTGTATAACTTGTTCTAATCAAAGATTTCTGATACAGGAAAAGCTTGTGCAAAGCAAAGACTCCCTGGAAGAACTGAAATGCCTCCTGTGGTTTGCAAGGCGAAGTGTCAAGGTGCTATCCAGCTCTTTTTACTGTATATATGATTTGAAAGAAATTCTGGGAGGCTTTCATGGTATAATTTCAGGTCTGTACAGGAGGCAACAAAGCCCAGCTCTTTCCAACAGTGAAAATTTTCTGTTTTGTCAAGGTTTAACCCCAACCAGTGACTAACAGACAGACAGACAGACAGACAGACAGACAGACAGACACACACATATGGGATGGGGAGAAGGAGAATCAGAAAAAGCAAAACTCATGGGTTTAGGGAAGATCACTTCAGTAACTGAAATAAACAATTAAAAATAATAATAAAAATGAAAGGATAAAGAGAGAGATGAATAAAGCCCAAGACAGACAAGTGACACACAATGCAGTTGCTCACCACCCCCTGTCCAGTCCCCATGCAGCAGTAGGTGCCTCCTGGCTGATCAGGATATAAACTCCCCCCTATTTATATACTGGGCATGATGCTCCATGGTGTTTGTCCACAAACAAAACTCCTCTGGGCAGTTTGGGTCAACTGTCCTGGCCATGCCTCTTTCCAGCTTGTGCACCTCCTCACTGGCAGAGTATGGGAAACTGAGAAGTCCCAGATTTAGGGTAAGCACTGCTCAGCAACAACTAAATCATCAGTGTGGTACCAACATTATTCTCACACTACACCCAAAACACAGCACTGCACCAGCTACTTAGGAAGAAAATTAACTCTATCCCATCCAAACCCAGGACATTAATTCATTTATGCACCTAGTTTAAGCCCATTTGTACCAAACTCAACAAGCCATCTAGCTGAATGATAGTGGTTTGGACTCACTGTGGTACTTCTGTCATTTTAAACAAACAACGCCAGTACTGTTCCCTGCTTTAATGTTAAAAAGATTTTAGGGTTTCAACCATGAAATTCCAGGGTAATTCAGAATTGCTACAATTCTACTGTAGAAAATAAATATAACCAAATTTAGGGGAACTACAAGTTCATCTAGCAAAGTTTTGTAAAACTCTACAGTAATACTTCTCTTTTAGTGATACTTCATATCCACTATTTCAAATAAGAAACCCTGAGGCATGACCAAAGAACTTTAGCAGAAACTTTTTGTTTATGAGGCCCTTACATTCACCATCATGTACAGTAAGCTCAACTGACAAACTAACCAAAATCACAGCTGGTAACGAAAAAACACACAAAATCATACCACATTATAGTCCATGAGTCCAGTAAATTTTATACATTTAGTTTCTATTACCTATTCACAGATGCAGTATTTTAATTTTCCTTTCTCTCCGGTGGATAGCTAAAGCAGAATTGCTTTTTAATCAAAGTAAATCATTATCTTTCTAACAGAGGACCTAATGCAGAAGTTAACTGACACCTGCAGAGAAGTAACAAAAGGTGAATACAGAGAGAAAACCCCAAATAATTCAGACATCAGGTGATTTTAGCTAGAGAAGTCAGAGAGGGAACAGGTAACAGAAGTACAGGCTCACATATCCATCAGCCTCACAGAGGGCATCTTAAATAAAAAAGTCTGTTGGACATACTGATCTTAAGTATGTGTAACTTGCTTTTAGTTTTTATCAGAACAGACTAAATGAAAGCAAAGATGAATACAGTAGTCAAGTTGTGCTACAACAGAAACATAAATCAACATATTTGTACATATATCATTTCCATTCATACAATACATGACACAAAACGTTTTATTCAAAAATAGACATTTGATGAACTTTTTAAAAATAACATAGAAACTACATTTCACCATTTTGTCAAATCAAAAGTATATCCTTAGGCTGCAAACTGTTCATTTTACTGGACAGCCCTTAAAAGGATCAATGTACTTGATCTGAAAAGTGCTGCAGAAGTAAGGCATTGATATAGAATCAGGTAGAAATATGTAGTGCACATACATGGGCGTGGGGTATTTTCCTCATTTTTTTAACAAGAAACCTGCCAGACCACATACATCAGAGAGAACTGAGGCAACTGCACCAGAAACATGCAAGTACAGGCCATGTGAGATGTCATATTGGTACACACAACACACTCTTTCCTGTTGAACCCATCAGATGCTTCAACTGCTAGTAAACCTAAAATGTGACCTGTATTAAAAACCACCTGAGAATTCAATTTAATTCTTCGGTACCTCTGTCATCCCCACTATGGAGTTTTCTTGGGAACATTAAAACGACACCAGTGTTTTACAACAGCATGCCCTAGGAGGACATACAACAAAGGACAGCAATTTCAGTTCCCAAGCTTCTGGCATAAAATGGAGAGAAGGACGACTTGTTTCTTTTTTACACGAATATTGTAGTGATCTTCAAATCAGTAAATTCATGTCAGTGTTTAATATATAACTGCCTGAAAAGCATAAATGTTTGTAACCAAAGCTTTGCTTCATTTCAGCTGAATCTTCGGCTTTATTCTGCACGGTGAGATCTCAGTGTCTTCTTTCACAGATCTGTCTTTTCCTCGTAATGACATATACAGGCAGCTCTCTGGCTGTCCAGGTATGGTTTGCATCCTAAATGGATAACTGCATCAAACAGCAGCTGAACAGTTGATTCACAAGCTGCAAGCAAAGAAGAGTTCAGTTAAAAGTACTCTTTGAGTGGAATATGAAACTAACAAGAGGGGAACTCTGGCAAACTGAGAATGACTCTAAGAAAGAAGCAATCTTCTCTGGGCAAAGCAAATAGATTGTCAAACAAAAGACTGAACCAACACAGAGTCCTTTAAGTTTTGAGGAAAGATTTTTTCTATGCCAAACAAAATGAAAATTCATTGCTAGTGGAATGTTATCTCTGTTAAGAACATACTGAGTCTTGGAAGATGAAAGAACTGGTTTACCTCCTCACTCTTTGCATCCCAGTTTATGCAGATGTTGCTATCTTTAACATCAGCTCAACAGAACTGAACAAATATTCACCAGTTCTGACACTAAAGACTAACATGATGATTTATTTACAGTTAAATAAATTTGAAAAGTTCAAACACAAGGTTGTTCTAAAAACTTAACTGCTCTCAGTGGGAGCACTTACTGTGAAAGTGACATGGCCCAAGTTAAAAAGTGGTTATGTCATGTATCCATTAGATGCAGGCCAACAACCAGAAGGAATATCATATGGCCTGTTACTAAGAAACCTAACATTTAATCACTAGGGGACAGCATTAACTACTTCCACCATGACAGTATATTATCTTAATATCTTATTTCATAACAGGAAAAGATTCTGAGTTTTCCTACAGTTTACCAGCAAGCATATGTAGTAGACATTTAGAAATCACCCAGTAGAACAGTCAGACTACAGCCACAGTAAGTTCAAGAATTATACACACATTTTGATCAAGTTGCATTCCCATATTCATACTCCCAAATGGGCAGCATTCTTTTTCCCTCTAAAGTTAAAACTAACCTTAACTCAAAGTTAGTTTTAACCCTGCTGATTTTCCTATGCTGTGTCACTGCTCTGCTGTACAAGCATCTGGGCTGCAGAGCAGAGGGACAGAACAAGGCATCTTTCATCAGCTTATGAAAATGTGACCTTGCTGCACTGCACAAAGATTCTTTGCCAAGTTAAGCTTGGGTTAAACTTGAAAAAAAATAAAGGCTTTTTCACAGCTACCTTGGACACTCTCTGAGATTCCAAGTGTTTTTTGCACATCTCTGCAAATTTTTGAGAGGCAGGTCTGAAACTGCTCATCACAATCATTTTTTTTATTGCCACACGTATCATAGCATCTGTCGTGGTGATTGCAGCACCTTGTCATTGAAGGGATACCGATGTCAAACTGAGAAGAAAACACACAGACACACACTCCATTGGTATTCCAGTTAAGAAAAATATAACCTTTGGACAGACAGTAACAGTTAGAAATTAAAAACTAATGTGATGGGTGGAGAAAAAGACAGTTTAATAGATGAATAAAAGAAGAAGAAAATGTCCCAAAATAAGCAGTGTAAAAAGCATTCACCACATCTCACAAGCAGAGGGGACACTAAGCCACTCTCTGAGCAACAGCCACCTGGAAGTCACACACAGCTCTGTCACCACCCCCTCGCCACCTTCCCCCACTGCTCCAGTTTTTATTGCTGAGCACCACTATGTCACATGGAATATCCCTCTGTTCAGTGTGGGTCTGCTGCCCCAGCTGTGTCCCCTCCCAACCTCCTGCCCAGCCCCAGCTTACGCTCTGGGGTGGTGGATGGGCAGAGTGGGGGAAAAAAGAGCAAGTCCCAAAGCTGGAGGACAACAAGCTAACTCATATTTTCGTGTCTTTTCTTCTGGCAATAAGGAAAATGGGTTAGTGTCAGTAAAGACAGCAAGAGTCAGAGCCAAACCCTCCACCCTCACACAGCCACAGCTGTGGTCATTCAATGCTTTCAAGACTCTGCAGACAAAATACCAAACCGAACATTCAAAACTCAAGAAATTAATCATCACCCTTACACTGTATGCCTGCAATATTTGAAAATGTTTATGCTATGTTCATTTACAATACTAACACTTCCCGTATGTTGTTACCAGAGCACGTGTTAGCAGCTGATAAGAACAGGGACCTTGTATATGGATGCTGTGTCAGAAGGGGGGATGGAAAAAATCATCTGCATTGAGACAAGCTGATGTATGAAAGACACACAAAGGAGCACCACAATGGAAATACCTGAACTCCAAACAGAGGGGATCCACAGCCATTTGGTGGTGATGGTTTATATCTATTGCGAGGAATGGGCCTGGATCCTGAAAAAGGTAATTTATCATGTCTCAAATAAATATTTTTTGCACAGGATTTTAGTAGTTTTAAAACTCACCACAGACATTTTTTTGGCTCAAGATAGTATCAGTTATATTTTTAACTTAAAATACATTCAGGGACGTGCATATTAACAATTCTTTCCAAAGTACAACTTAGGGGTACTAAGTAATCTTTTTTAGAAAGAGGGACAAGACACCCAAGCAAGTGTCAATGTTTGCTTCCCAAGTTTAAAAAAAAAAAAAAAAAAGAATTACTAAAAATGAAGTGTTGGTTAAGTATGCAATATATAGGAGTATATTAACAGAGTACTTTAGTGTAAGTTTATTAATGCTTCTATGCTTTATATGTAACCAACAATAGTTCTGATTTTTTTATCTTAACTGGAATGAAACACCATTTTTTATTTCTACAGCTGTAACATTAATAGAATTTAAATTAGTAGAGACTGCTAAAGTCACATCTCCCTGAACACTTGCTAGTGCAGCAAGACAAGGAATTTTGCATCCCAAGTTAAAGAAGATTGTGGAGTTAATTTGAAAAACGACCCTCCAGCTCATTCCAGTATTGGAAACAAATGAGTCTACAGTTAAAAGTAATGGAGATGAAAAAAACCCCACATTTGAAAGATGCATATTCATAGTACAGAGTGTAAATGTCACAGTGTCCTGGCCACTCTTGTGGAGCCAAGCCAGGGTGTCACCACCAGACTCACTTCCTGACTTAACAAATAATCCAACACAGTAAACTGGGTGTGACATGATTCCAGAACGACAGGCTATGTGAGCCTCCCATTCCGGAGTGCTCTTGAAGCACCAGCGAAAAACCTGGAAGGAAATCCCCTTTCTGGAGCATCGCCTGGCTGGCACCCGGGGCGGGCACGGCAGGGGAGGTGATCACAGGATGGGTATGGGAAGGCACCACAGTGAGTCACCTGGCCCAAACGCCCTGCTCAAGCAAGGTTCTCCTTATAATAACAGCCTAATATTATAATGATAATGGTCACAGTAATAACCACCATTATCTATCAGGTCATGCCACTTGAGCTGCCTCAGTTATTGTTCAGGTAAACCAGGCAGCTGAAGCGCAGGGAAGAAGCACCCATGTCCTCTGCTGGTAGCAGCAGCATTTACAAATAGCAGGACGCATTCCTTCCACTGGCAAACGCGGCTGCCATTAAAACCTGTTATTCAAGCGTGACTTTGGAACAACATATTCCACAGCTCAGATTTAAGCTTTTCTGCCCCAAATCAAAATGCTCAGGAGTGCCCGTAATTAACCAGCTGGGAGGGAGCAATTCTTCCCACTCCAGGGTTTTTCCCTGGACACATCAGCTACATATTTGACAGTATTTGACATATTTCTCCAAGGCAAACGGCTTGGAGACGCTTAAAAGGAGCTAGGAGACTATTTAAAATAAAGTTACCTCAGGAGAACCGCTTACGTGTATGCATTCTCCGTACATGTTATACACGTATTTAAGCACGCTTACACATAAAAGAGCTTTCTTGCCGAGGCTCACACATGTATTTATAGACATGCAGGCCGCGAAGAACTCGATAGTGGGGTTTGCCCGGGAGCGGCGCTGGGCCGCGGCGGGAGCGCAGCCCCGGCCGCCCTGCCCGGGACAAGGGTCGCGCCGCCAGCCCCGCTCACCGTCGCTGCACTTGTACTGGCAGAGCCCGTCCTCGCCGCCCAGCAGGTCGAGGGCGGCGTTCAGGTACATGTCGATCTTGTGCACGCCATTGCGGATCGTCTTCAGCGTCATCCGCCAGTCCGGCGTCTGCGGCGCCTCCTGGCCCCGCGCCGGCCACCAGGCGCAGGCCGCGACCGCCAGCACCAGCAGCGGGGGCAGCAGCGGGGGCAGCCGGGCCAGGGCCATGCCGAGCCCGCTAAGCGGCCTCCTCCTTCTCCTCCGCCGCCCGCCCGGCTCGGCCCGGGGCCACCACCGCCGCCACCAGCGCCGCCATGGTCCCCGCGGCCCCGCCCGTGCGCCCGCCCCGCGGGGTGGGGCCTGCCCGGCCTCCCGCCCGCCTCATGGCAGCGCCGCGGAGCGCAGCGTGTCGCCTGCCCTATCCCCTGTGCCGTGTCCCCTCTGCCATATCCCCCCTGCCGTGTCTCCTCTGCCGTGTCCCCTCTGCCATATCCCCCCTGCCGTGTCCCCCCTTGCCGTGCGGGTCCCTCCCTGTGCCTCGGCACCTTGTCGCTGGCTGAGCCGGGCCCCGGGAGGTACGGGATTACGGGATGGTGTTCGGTGGGAAAGGAAACGGGCCCGTGTTTGCACATGTGAGTGGTTCTCATGACATCGTCAAAAGCGCAAGGCGAGGCTGTAAAACAGAGCAAAATGAAAGTATATCCATTAAACGGTCAAAGTCCAGTCTTGGTTTGTTGAAAAGAAAAATCAGACCAAAATGAAGTTGCTTGCTAAGCATCGTGTTTGGTTTTGAGAAATTTAAAAAAAATTTCTACCTAAATGATAGATGCTTCACAAATGAGCTGAAGTGGAACCACGTGAGAATTGTTTTAATTTTTGAAATGAAAACTCAGATTGTTGTTGTGAGGAATCCCTCAGAAAATAGCGATATTTGTCTTCTGGGCAAAAGTTAAATGTAAAGAACAGGAAATGGAAAGAGAATCAAGAGAATTCCAGATCAGACAGAGAATAAAATACATATTCTACTGTTTGGGGGATTTTTTTATTTGCAATCTCAGTATTTAATATTATGTGTAGTTAACTGAAGAAATTGGTGAAAGTAGTTCTTCAGAGAAAAATTAAGTCAAACAAAAGAGGGAGCTCTTTGTACACTCGTCCAGCTTTTTCCTACTAAGGATTTCTTTACCAAGACCCTAATTGAGCAAAATAATTTCTGTGTAGGAATATACTTAAATGCTTTCCTAAATAGCAAACCTTGTTGAGGGTGCGTAGAAGGAATTCATACCCTTCCTTTAATTATTTTGGTGTATTTGCATGACAAAGTCATGCTGATCTGGGGTTTTTACAAGTCTGGAAGATGAAGAAAAGTCAATGAAAATGTAAAAAAATTGTTGCTGTCTGACTGTGGTGAATTATAGAAAAAATAGCACCACAGCAATTGTGTTCTGTTTGTGTAAACATGCACCATTTATTCAAGAGGATCATTAATTGAGAGGCATAAAGTTAAATAAACACTAAAAGTATTTGTAATGAGAATACACTGAAGAATGTTCTAAAGCTATTGAATGTTCTCATACAACTGGCTGGAGCTATGTAAGTTTTGTGTTGATGGTACCAATCCACAAATCAAATTGTACTCCCTCAGAAAGAATTCGTGCACACTTTTTGTACATAGCTCTTGCTGACTGTGAGGGTATTATGTATACCCTCTGACTGATGTTTTCTTTATGACAGCAAAGAGTCTAGATCTCCTACTTGGTTTTGTAGAATTAAGTCTATATGTATAAGATACTGGTGTTTTATATATTTATATTGTTATATAAAATGTGTGTATAAATATACCTATGCACATATAGTGGGTAGAATAAAACTCTACTTGGTGTTGAGAGTTTGCTGGATACCTGAAATATATATATACACACACACACACAGAGATTGTAAGATCGTAAAGATGCCTTTTATTTAAGTTGAAGATTTAAATTTTAAAATTGTTAAAAATGTCTTGTTTGTGACTGGCTGCTGTTAAATTAATAAAACTTAGAGCTGTAAAAATTGTCCCAGGCTAGATGATCAAATGATATATATTAACTAGATATGAATTGTCTGAATTTGTAGCTGCAAAAACTACCACAAAGCAGATTTATTATTTGAGTACTTGTTGCATTACAACAAATCTCATGGTCATAGCCACTCTGTCGGTTAGTAGATGGTCTGAAGTCTACTTCTGCAATAAGCCTAAGGAATCAAGTGCCAAGCAAGGCAGCCTTCTGAGGGTTTCTGGTGACTTAGACTTTGGGATGATGTAAGTTCTTTAAAGCAGCCTGGCTGCTGTCCTTTCTGTGAAGTTCACATATTGCCAGTGCAGTCATTTTCCAACCACTTCTTCCAGTATCACTGTCTCTTTTAGCTAGATAAACAACAGCAACTGAAATGCAATGTGAAAAGTAGAAAAAAACTCAAAATAACAAGAAAAAGGTATTTTTGTATCTGCTTTTATTAGAGACTTTTGATGTGGACTTGTGCCTGTAAAGTTGTCTTCCCACAGGCTCTGCAAAATTGTGATATTCATAGAGTGTTAAGAATTTTCAAAATACGTTCCTTAAAGATTTGTACTGATTGTTGCTAAGTTACATGAGGGCTGATTGTGAAAAAGGACTATTTTTGCCTGGGTGATATGAAGGAAACTTTTCATTTTCCGAGCTTCAGATATTGTACCGTGCAATGAGACTCCTTGTCACGTGGTGGCTAATCCAGTCATAATAGCTGGCAACCTGTGTGTACACGCCAGGGTGACCAGGCTCCCCACAGTTCTCACCCCAGCTCACAATACCCCAGACGTAGGCCACGTTTTCTGCATCAAAACAGACCAGGGGGCCTCCTGAATCACCTTTACAGCTGTCCGTGGAGCCATCGTAAGTACCTGAAGAGGAAATAAAAAGTAAAATTAATTTAAAATGCAAGCTGGCACACAAGTCAGAGCTCAGGAGATTTTTCAGGTCTGTGTCACTTCCTGACAGGTGCTTGCGTAATGGTCACCAGTAAAGGTAATTCTGGACCTTTTTGGGTCTGTTAGTTCTCATTTCAAGTGCAGAGCCTCTCTTTATACTTGTGCCTGTCCAAATTCTCATTTGCTTTTTCATCAGTCTTGTTTTACCCAGTGCAAGAGAGAACAATTCAGCCACATTCCCTACTGTAAGACATAGCCCATAAAAATGAAACAAGGTAAGAAGATTTATAGACTGATTCCTTTGGAAGTGAATATATCATAATATGTGTACACCTCCGTGTCTACTCTTGGTGTCCTCTTTACCTGGTAGTGCATTGTCCAGTTTCATCTGTACAATTATTTTCTCTACCAGCTTTATGAAAATAGGTGGGCAGGCACAAGAGGAAGAGCACAGGAATCCTGGGATGGGAGGGAGAGCAACTGTCTGTAAGTGCCCTCACTGCACAGTTGGTCTCAGGAAGGACCTTTAGGAACACCAAGTAGCAGCCCCAAGGCACAAGTGTGTAGGATCCAGTGCCCTTTATGCTTCAGTGTTCACAAACCTACTCATTTGCAGGTCAGCAAATACAGTGCTCATGGAAAAAATGAATCAAGGTGGAGGTGATATAAACAGAAATGCTGCTATGGAGCTAGAGTATGATTTATGCTTTTTTCCTGTACACTCAGTAGAAGTTTATTATTTTCTAACACCCTTACTACAATCCTCTGCTTGGTTGACTGTCCTAGTATGAATGAGCCCATACAAAGCACGAGTCCCCAAGCTTTTAAAAATGTAACCTCTTTTCTGAATCTCTACATTACTGAGAAAGAGTTAGGTGAACTTTTCAGAGTTGAGATTACTAATCCTATGAAACAGAATTTTATTGCCTTTAATCACTTTAATTAATGCTTGTATTACTCACTCCTGTGGCTACCAGCCCTTAAAATTTTTATTTGCATCAGAGCGGGAAAGTTAACCCCAGATAGCCCCTTTCTGAATGTGTCTCATGTGGTATTGATATTGTCCCCTTGTGGTAAAGTATGGTCACTTGAAATATATTGAAGAAAAAAGAGGTAAGTTACAGAACTGGTGGAGTAAATAAGCCCAGTATCTTACAGATGACATGCTGAATTTATCATGAATGATTTTGCTTTTATATCTGGTTTTTATTTTCTTGTTGAGGAGTTTGTTTAAATATTGCCTTTACTTTTTGATTTAACAGTTGAAATCATCTGTCCTGTAAGTTGAATACTTACTGCTCTTTTAGTCATGTATTTGGCAACATTTTTTGTCACTTGAGAAGCAAAAATGTGTATTCAAAATCCTAATTTTAATACTAGGAGTGACAACCAGTTTCCTGGCCATACTAATCTAAGTTTGAAAAGTTATTTTCCTGGGATGCAGTGTGGTAGAGGCAATGTCTAAGCAGATGAATAGTCACATTCTAGTCACAGGCTGTGTGTGGCAGGATAGGCAATTGCTTAAATATGTTGCTGAATCAGAATCAAATACAGTAAAGGTAGGAGGTTCAGTAGGCTGTAAAGTGCTTGTGTATTTAGAAAATATAACTCAAATTACTTGCAGGAATTTGCCCACATAATCATAGAAACTTGTCATGCTGTCATCTGAGCTCTGTTTATGAATAGGTATATAATGGTGGATGCCACAGGCTCCAGTGGCTGACATTTTGCCAACAGTGGTATTGTGGCAGTTGGTTTATTGTCTTCCTTAAGTCTAGAAGGTTCCCAGCCAGTATGTCTGACCTAAACTGAGACCTTGATGGTAGAGAAATTTTAGTAAGAAAATTGATGCTTACCTGCACATGCCATTTTTTTAAAAAATCGTCCTGGATACAATTCAGAACAATTGTGAAATAAATTAACATTTCCCCACTTGAGGATAAATTGTTTTGTGTAACCTAGAAAAGAAAAAAAAAATTTTCAAAATTTAAAAAGGTAAGTACACCTTAGATTCATTTAATGTAATAATTTGAAAGTTAGTTATTTACTTATTTACAGAATATTATCTTCATTATTACAAACCAGAAACCTTAAACTGCCCCTAATATTTACCCATTTGAATTATGGTACATTGGCCATATATTTCAAAATAAAAGCAGAGTGGTTTAGTTGCAGTGTTAACTACAGTACTTTCATGTTGTGACATTTTCACCCTTTCCATTTCCTTGTATTCCTCAGGGGTTTTTTTCCTGGGTTTTCCATATCAAGGTTTCTAGGCACTTGGAAACTGGTATATTGCTTTCTGTGAAATGGAGATGTGGCTGTGATTCATCCTTATGACCTTTTCTCCAACTTGGCTCTATCTTTGTGGAGCAGTTACTGTAGATACAGGTGAACTACGTATTCACAAGTCTAAAGAGAAGCTCTGGTTTTTTCTCTATCTGTTTGCTAGCAATTCCCAGCTTTGCATTTGCTGAGTGGATGCTACTGAGTATGGAAAGGAGAAACCTCACAACCAGTATGTGGTAGCTCCAATTCCAGGCTGTGATGCTGTGATACAAAACAAATGCTTCCCAAGTCTCTGAAAGCATGATTATACTTGGCTTATCTGTCTCTGTGCAAGCTTCTCTGGGCTAAACCCAAACATGGCAGAGACAGGATGTGCTGAGTTTCCTGACTGCTGGCTGCAGCTCAGATCCTGTTGGGAAAGGGACAGAGGACAGGATGTGACTATGGGCCCCTGTGAGCTGCCAAACACCACCTGTTACATATTCTTAACAGATCTCCACAGCTAATACAATTATTAGATGGACAAAAGGAAAATTTCTTACTGTTGGGGTAGTTTTCATCCAGGGGTGTCCTCCATATCAATCTACTAAGTGGCTGAAACAGCAGGGGAAGCAGTACAGAAAAGAGAACCCAGCAGTGATACCTGAGTGCCAAACCACAGCCTACATTTTCTGTACTCAGCCTCTTCTGACTGCTTTGTGCACAGCTATTCTTCAGCCTTTTTAAAACAAAAGCTCACCACAATTAGAAAATGAGTGATGCAAATAATATATTCCTGTACCAAGCACTAAACCAAATACCTTTCTCTAGTCCCCAGCCAGAAACCTTGCATCTGTCGCCAGTTTTGAACATATACTCCGACCAGGGGACACAGGCAGGTGTGCTGCTGTCTTCCAGGGAGCATTCTCCACGCCCTGAACCTTTCAGCTCCAGCAGAGCAATGTCATTTTCGTAAGTTGATGCATTGTAGTTTTCATGAATTATCACTTGGTTTAGTTTGAAAGTGTCTGTCTCTTTGTCATATGCTATTGTGTTCAACATTCCAACCCAGACAAGGTAGAGATGGACTCGATTTGCCCTGGGAAAAAACAGCCAAACAAACACAAGAACTTACATTTCAACTGGTTTAAAGCTGTAAACTGTTGCATTTTATCAAAGTTTCCGTAGAATAAAAATTCGCGTTAGATACATATATTTTCTTTCCAGGCTTAATGCCCAGGTTTTTCTGAAGTGTAGCAAATTCAGGACAGGTGACACATCCTGAATACTGCAACTAATACAGAAAATGATGTTAAAATTTAGGCTCTGTTTAATATTGTGACAAAGGAAAACCAGGTGCTTATGCTGCTCTGATGATGGAGTGAGCAGATGTGGATGGGACTGGTGAATCTTACATGTCTGCTCTTGGCTTGTTTTGGGGAATGTATGACCCCAGGGACATTCTTTGGGAGCAGATCCTGGACTTCCCCAAGGCAGAGATGGAGAAGAGGTCCCTTGTATTTAATGCCAAGCAGAATGGTTACAATGAACCTTTCCTGCCTGTCTGCTATCTGACCGAAGTATGCCATATCTCTTCAAACTCATCGTTACTTTTTATCTTTCTATTCACTGCCAAAACACTCTATTTTCTCTGCATCTTCCTCATCATTCATGTGGGTGAGTCAGTGTTTTAAACTGTTCTTTTCAACACACAAACAGAAATTAACAGTAGCTGGGAAGGGCAATAATATCCAAATCAATCTTTGTGCCTTGCAGTAAGAAAATAATTTCAGAGTTTGTTGTTTTTACCTGACACAGTGAGCAGCAGTCAGAACCCAACAGCCACCAATATAAACCCCTCCACAGTACACTGATGAACCTTCATTGCTGGTGTCTTTAATTGCCACTTGCCAAGGGAATTCACCCTATTCAATCAATAAACACAAATAACGGGAATTCATTACAGTTGTACAACTTTCAGTGCATGAAGGGAAAAACATATCTCAGTGTCATCTAATCTCCTTGACTATGTCTGATTTTAAATAAAAGATCTGCTATCCAGAAGATGTAAATTGGGCTCCATCAGATATAAAGGATATATATAAAAAAATTCAGTAATTTTATTCAATCTTCTGACTTGATGCAATGCCTCCTTCCCTCCAGCTTTCAGTCATGAAACCCCTTGTAATCAGAGAAACAGATGTAGGATCTGACCTGATTTGAATACATTTTGCTGTATTCTGTTTCAAAGATGCACATTTTAATTCCATTTTGCTAGAATTGTTATTTTTAGCTGTAGTATTAATTATTTTTCTGAGTAATTTTCAGTGCCTACGTGTACTATAACGCTCAATTTTGTAACTCCATATTTTACTTTATAAATTGTGCTTTTCTTTACTTTCATTCAATGCAATGCCACTATTGCTGCAAAACATGATATAAGTGTTCTAGCTGATTTTGTTATTTCTTTAACAGAAGGCAAAAAATGCCCATTTAAATCAATTCTGAATTAACTCATATCTGGTAAGGTTATTTTTTTACCTTTCCTGCAATCTCTCCACCTATGATTCTTTTCCGTCGAGTTAGTGTGTGATTTCTAACACCGCAGTGCACTTGGGGAAGGAGGGTCTTTGTCATTTTTCTTTCTTTAACAAAAAGGAAAAATGTATCTCAGAATTCAGGTGTACATTCTCTCTGTTTGGAGACAGGCTTATCTTTATCTTGAAAATTTAAGTGCTGTGAATATGCCTGTAGCTGAAATAGCAGGAAAACAAAGATCAAAAATTTTGCCACCTGTTTTTGCTTTGAAAATTGTTTGTGTCTTAACATCACATTACTTCTCTCCATTTTCCAATGCTGCTTGCAATCAGGTAAATAATTTTAAGGAAGTTCCCCTTGATTTGCTGAGAGTTTACCTCAGCTGAGAGTTCACCAGTTGCCAAAACATGCAGATGTAGGTCCTCAGCCAGGATGAATTATTAGGGGCATCTTGAAACCATTGAAAAGCAAGACAAACAATAAGTCCCAGAGTGTACACTAGTAAACCACAAAGTTCAAATATCTGAGTGTTTTGGATCTGAGCAGCTGGCTGGTAGCTAGAAGTCACTAATAAGAGGGTATGCTGTTGATTTTGGAGGGCTAATAACACTTACCTTCATCCATACTGTCATTTTTAGCAACTTCTTCTTTGCCTATAGTAGAATAACAAAATACTAAAGTTATTTGCAAACATTTACTTGAATATATGTTTGTGTGCCGAAATCGTGGAACACATTTTAAATGCCTAAGGGCAGCCTGTTCACATGGAGAGCAATACTCTCCAGCCTGGTGCCTGCTCTTTCTTTTCCTGTTAGGCACTGTTTGGCTGCCTCAGCCTAAAAATGACCTACAGCCAGCAGATACTCATTCATAACTACACAACATTTACTCGCTTTCCGAGCCTAGGGAGCCCTTCTGCCAGGAAACCCTGAGAAACTGCCCTTTTTTTGTTTGAGTCTCTAAAGAGATATCCCATTCTCCTCTACCAGAAACCACTGAAATATCTCCTCCTGCCCCATCAACCTTTGAAACTTTCTAAAACCTAAACAAGCCTTAAGTTATAGGTTTTTATTTGGTTTTTCTCCCCAGTTTAGATTATGCTGTTGGGTACTGTGTGCCTCCTTTAATAGGGTAAGGGAGGATATTCAACATGAGGGGTAAATTAAATGCTTTCTGGATCTGGTTTGTCGGCTTTTATTCAAATAAAGTGCCCACTGAATTCAGTCCCTAAATGGGGGCTGAGCATTGTGTCTGTTCTCATGTCACTGACAGTTTACATTTAGAGTTCAGTTTACCTGTACTAATTACCATTTACCAATAGTTTTTACTTTGTTGGCCTCAGACTTTGTCTCTCATGAAAGCACAGAAAACACTCCAATTTTCAAACAAAACATAATATTTTCAGCAGAGAGGGGAACAGCACAGAAGAATTATTATACTGACAAACTAGTTGAATTCCTCATTTGTGAGGAAAGTATTCCTGCTTGCCCTCTCTACACTTGCTTAGGGGATACCAGTTTGGTATCTGACCACATAAACAAAAGATGTAATCTGCCTTAAGCCTCCCAAAACATCATCTGTTTCTTTCTTCCTTCCTTTAGTTTTCTTGTCATTCCTTTCCAGAAAGAAATGAAAGAAAATTCTATGGCCTTTTCTTCCTCCTATGCATAACATTGGGAAGACTGATTCTGGCATAATAAATAATATAGTAATATGCATTGCATAGCCTTTAGTTACAATTGAGATGAATGAAAGGAAAGAAACAAAAACATCTTTCAGAAGAAAACCTGCACATTGAGCTCCAGCTTCATCCTCTCCTGTGAGGCAGTCAATTTCTTTGTTGCAGACGTTCTTTCTTGGAATACAGATATTTGACCGGCAGAGGAAACTGTTGTCTCTGCACTCTGTAACACAGGAGAATTACAAATATTTATCACAGGACCATTTGGTTCAGCAACCTCACACTGTCAGACAGCTTTTTGAAATATAAACCAAATGCATATCCAAATTACAGGGACCTGTTCATAAAGAGAATTCAAAAGCAGGCTCTGTGCATATAAACAAAATGAATACTTGGCTCTCATCACTTTAAATCTTGAAGTTATAAGACTTGAAAAATGTGGATCTCTGCTACCACTGCAGTACTGTACTGCCAGACTTGGTGTCAATCCATACCAGTTTCATCCACAACACATCCACCCTCAACCTCAGCCAAAAGACCTCGCATTTTGCCAGCATTACTGATGACCTCAAATGAGGAACTGATGATATTTGTGCCAAATCTCACCCCCCAGCAAATCAGAGACCAAGCTGAGTTTTGGTTGAATGAGCTAAATGCCTAAATGCAGGGTTGGCATTTTAGTCCTTTTAGGAAGATACTGAATGTAATAATTTACCTCTTCTAAAATTCTTGGTTATTTGAAAAGGTATTATAAACCTGAGAATCCCCTTCCTTTAAATTTTGTGATCCCTTTGAATGTTATCAAAAGCAAAGCAGTGGTGGAATTCGTGGCAGGGTCTTTTGAGATAATTTAAAATCTCACGTCAATCTACTATTTAAGGTATTTGTCTTTAATAGAAAATAAGGTAGTTCTCTAAAAGTATCCAGATATCCCAATATGATCCAAAGACCACTGAACTCAGTTGTAATACTTTTTTTTATTTCAGGAGGCATTGTTTTCAGCCCATTCAGCTGAAAAACCACTGTTTTTGTCATGTGGAATCTAAATAAATATCCACTAAACGTAGGAAATCACACTTTTCTTTTTTTTCTAAAATTACTGTGACTGTGTTTCCACAATTATTAGATTAAACTGACTTACAATTTTAACACTACAAAATTAAGGTTATGGAGGGTTAATGATGGAATTTGTAACCCACATTAGCATTTGGCAACCAAATCCCAAATTCTGGAAGTATTCTCCTGCATTCAGGTCATGCTAGATCCATTCCATTTCTAATCAGATTTTTTACAGCTGGATTTATGAAAGAATGACTGCTCATGGACAAGCAATGTGCCAGGAGCTCTTTACAGATGCTCCATGGATGATCTTGCATTAGTAATAAATTTAAGAGAGATCTTACTTTGGTTTAAAGAAAGTTCATGGGAAAACCAGTGTCATTGTTTAATTACTATTGATTTTTTCCAAGTAAAAATACATTTTCATTATAACAGGAATCATTTTTTGTATCAAGTTTTAACAACCTCCTAAGTAATCTCATTGTATTTCCTCATCCTCTGAGGAAATCTAGATTCTCAAGAGATCACTTTCCTGATTCAAAATGGTATTTTATGCTTTTTTTGCACTTCCCTATACATAAACTATGGTTTGATTGCTTTGATGTAATGACTTACTGGAAAACAGAATTTAGCTGTTACATCACAGTAAAAATTCTTTGTGGGTGGTTTTCTGCTGGAATTATTTTGAAACACCTGACAAAGGAAATTATTACCTCTACAGCACAGTTCATCACTCAGGTCTCCACAGTCATTGATTCCATCGCAGGCTTTATTCAGAGAAATGCACTTCTTGTTGACACAGGTAAACTCCCCAACTGAACAAACTGTGCAGCAAGATGAACATGAAGTTAGTATGGAATTGACTGTAGGTTCATAATTGCCCAGGGAAATACTCTGCCTGCATATTTGATTCTGTCAGCAGTTTGGCCTATCAGCAGTAGGTTTGCTGGGGCCCAGTCAGAGAAATAGGAATCTTTTTTTATTGTTTTGATTGCCTTTTCATCAGGGTTTCAGTGTGACCATTTATTTTCTTTCTCCAAATTCCAGTAGCCTTGCAAAAGGGAATTTAATTTCTTCTAATGAAAGGACTGGCAAGAACTAAACCAGAAATGATCAGTTCAAACCCACTGTAAATGATTCAAGGGATTAGGATGATGGAGGTTCCCCATCAGAAAGAGCTCATCAAGAGTATGTGAATAACTACTTTTAATAAGAGAAACCTGAGATGATTCACAGCTCTTCTAGTCAGCAGCATCTCAGGCTGATGCTCACCAGTCTCAAAGAAAGCTCACTACAGAGGATGAAAAACTGTTGAAATTCTAAACAAGGCCTTGATTCCCCTTTTATCAGTGAGAAACTGAGGAGTCCTAAACCCCTCTGGAGACATCAGCAGTTTCACCATAGTCACGCTCGTCTGGCTGCAGTGCTCCTGGTGTGCTAATGGGTCTCCCTCAAACAGTGAGCATGACATTGCCACCTGTCTGCTCACCAGTTAACCCGGGAGAGGTAAGACTTGTGGGATACAATATACCTTGGCACCCTTGGAAGGGGTGGTGGAACAAACAGAACCATGGGTGAAATAATTTTCCTTTGGGAAAAAAGCTGTAAAAATACTTCAGGAGCAACAGTGATTTATCAAACTTGGAAACTCAAGACTGTCTTGACTCCAGATTTCCTCAGTTGTCTTAAAGTCTGCAAAACGATGATTTAAAATAATCAAAAGGTTTCACCACAGGTTTTCTGTGGCTGAGAGTTCAGCAAACTAGGTCCTCATTAATTAAAATAAACTTATAATGTAAAAACACCAAATGGATATTAAACTAAAAAGAACTACTAACCTCTGAGATTTTCTTGGCACTGCAGGCTAACAAGTCCCTCATTACTATCTCTTGATTTCATCTCTGTGTGACATTCAGCAAGACTTGTCTCTAGGCCCCTGCAACTTATTTGCAGACAATGTAATGAATTTAAGACAGATTCTGTGATGCTGGAATTGGCTTGGTAATATTCAGCACCTCTGTGAAGATACAAATAATAATAATTATAACAATAACTAATTATATAATTTCACGATGGAATGTGCACTGTTTTTATTGGTTAGAATTTATATGATTTTCCTCAGTGTCAAAGAATTTTGGTCATGGCTAAGAAAAAGAGCAGACTTCCCATGGAGTTGTCTAGGGGTAAATAGGAGATGTTTACTTTGGAAGAAAAAGTGCTAATTTTTGCAGGTTGCTACATAGAACTGTCCCCAAATCGCTCTGTAGCTGTATGAAAGACACTGTGTATCATGATGCATAGAAAAGTCTCCTTATGTAGCAAATGTTGTAAGCTCAGGCCTCTAGCTCTGTGTGGACATGGGTGAGCCATAATTTGGAAAGCATCCTGCATGGGGTCAGCCATCCTTGGTGCCATCGAAACCAGTGAATATGGAGGAAGCTCAGGCCACTGCATGGCTGGCATTGATCAATTTTATCTTTCCTGGTTTTACCTGACCAGTATTCTCCTAACAGTGTATGTAACCCCAGACCTTAAAGAAATATGGATCGAGTAAATAAGTAACTAGAGAGGCTTTCAATGGGGCTCAGTGCTCTGTCCCAGGGCTAACCCTTCTCTGCTATCTGAAGCTACACTGATCAGGACTAGGAAATACTTGCTTCTCACCTAGAGAGGCATTGCAGTAGCAGTTTTAGTTTTCTGGGGACTTTTTTAGGGGTTTTCTCTGGTAAGGTTGGGGAGGCAAGTCTACCGAAGTTAAATTAGTTGCACAGGTGTAAAATTATTATGTACAGGATATAGAGGCGACTCTATGAGGAGCTGAATACACAACTTGGGTCATCAGTGTGGTCACAGGAAAAAAATCGAGTTCTGTGGGGCTTCAGCCATACCTAGGGCCAGAGCAAGCAGTGGCAGTGGGGGCAACATGTGAAGGAAAAAAAAAACCATGTTCAGGTTCTTGTCTGGCTGGTGTGAGTGGCAAAACAGAGCTGGACCCTGTTGTCAGCTGTCCTGAGAAACCTTTCTCTGCACACAGATCGTTGCTCAGAGCTACCTGGGGATGCTCCATCCATGCACTTTCCCTAACACAGGCCTGAGAGAACACCTCCACATTGGTCTTCATCTTTATTTTAAAAGTAAAACAATGATGGTTTGTATTGTAACAGAAGACAGAAATCTGTGTTTTGGCTCTCACTCTCAGGTTTAAGAAGTTTTATCAGAATATTGTAGCCAATACACTGTTCATGGGTTTTCTGTCTTAACTACTGGCTGTGACTGACACTTCTGTAGGCATCACTACTTTTTCAGATCCCATGCAGTTATCCAGAGATAAATTCCCCAAACTTACAACTCAAAGCCAAGGTGCCTGCAAGCCACATTTGCTTCATTCATAGTCCACTCACTAGCGCATACAAAACTTTCGTCCATGTGGTTCACAGGTTTTACTCGAAGCAAACTTGAATCTCCATGACCCAGAGAGACTGAAAATGTTTCTTAGAAAATAAAAAAGAGAGAAATGAAAAAAATCCCCTCCCAAAAATCATATTATATAGATGTATCTAGTGGAAAGGCAGCACAAAACCAAATCAGGACTGATTTTGTATTTACAGCCAACGTTCATACGGAAAGAACAGCAGATTGAGAATGGGAAGCTTCAGGTATTATTCCTGAATTATCTGAGGATTGATGTTGTGTCTTTGAGCCTGCTACTTTTCCAGAATATGCCAGTTTAAGGACAAATGAGGGTAATGGGTACATAAGAATACCTGAAAGTCTACCAAGAACAGGTTGCATTTTAGGATAATGGCCTTCTTCAGGGGACTTTTGATACCCAACCAGTAATACTTGAATTGGGAGGGCCAGATCCTGCTTCTATGACCTGTGTAGCAAAATGCCAGCAGCAGTCTGTGTAGCAAAACCAGCAGGAGGATGACCTGGGCCTGTCAATCACTTAATTTTTTTATGAAGATCAACACATACTGCCCATTTTTAGTGGCTTTTCATCTTCTGTTTCATGTTGTTACTAGGGCAAGAAAACGAACAGACTTTCTGAGCTGTAAATAGTGTAAGGATCTCCTTAGCCACCCATGACTGATACATTTTGGAAAAGGAGGTGTCAATACCTTCAGGCAGGCATGTTCCCTTGTGCAGGAACTTTACTTTGGGTCGTTGACACTCATAGCTCTTCAGCTGACAGTAGGTACGGAAAGTCTTTCCACTGGTGGAACAAACTGCAGAGCCATTCTTTGGGCACTGGTAGGGAAGCTTACAAAGGCATTTGCCCTCCACACACCGTTCCCATGGGTGACAAAAGACTTTTTCACAGGACTTGTGGGTGTATTGGTTGCTTAAGCATTCTCCTATGAGGTAGGTGTCTTGCTCATATCCATAAGCTGTCTGGGCAGACTTAACCTGTTGAAGGTGGATTTTTTCAGCACTAGATGTTGCATTCTGCAAGGCAGAAAATAAATTAAAAGCAAGATTAGGGACTGCATCAAGGGTTTTGCAGATCCCTTCACTGACCTCAGCAAAGTGTCCATTTGTAAGCATTTTCCAATCTAACCAAAAGTTGCTAAATATCATTTGTAGTGTTTATCCCCTTGTCTTTCTCAGTTTTCCTGAACTCTTTTTTCCTTTTTGTATCGTTTACCTGGCGTGATGTTCACTCTTACTGATGTCCCACAAACTTTATACTCCTTGCCTTTCAAACATCAGCTGAAGTGCAGAGCAGATTATAAACCGTTTTTATAAGGCATTGGTTTATAATACATCCCAGTAATGGGACTGTAAGCAGATTAAAACGTAAAGGAATTTAAGCACCAGAAAATGAAAAGAAATAGCAATTTGGGGTTTTTTTACTAAGATTTGTTTTATTGGCCTTGTTGACTTTGGATTTAAATATCACCTGTAAATATTTATGAACGGCTTACTAGCAAATAAATCTATAATTAATGATTTGTTTTGCAGAGTCCATGTGATGCCTCAAGTAACTAGTATCTCAAGTATCTTAAGAACTATCTGAAAGCAATTTGAAAATTGAATGCTCTTCCTTATCAGCTTTTTTCCTGTATCCTGCACAGCAGTGGATTTGGAGGGTGGTTGCTGGCTATCACTGGACTGCAGATCCAGATTCTGACCCTCCCTCCGACGGCCTCTGGGTGAGTGGCTCTGCACCTGTGTTTGTGCTGCTCTCCGGTGACTTCAGTGCTGGCTGAGTGCTTTTGCCTACTAAGATCTGTGGGAAGGGTGAATGATGAAACATGAAAAATATATATGGATGGGCTCTGTGTAAAATTGGGAGAAAAACGTTAGTCCTCAAATGTGATTTATCAGCTTTGACTGTGTCTCCTGAATCAATACAGCGGAAGTTTAAAGTTCTCATGAGGAAATCCTGGCCACAGTAAAGTCAGTGAGGATGTTGTTGGGGCAGAATTTAATCCAATACCTCTCCTTTTTACGGTTGTATAATCTTATTAAATTCTTCCTGCTGTTCTTGGGTCAGTAGAATCCAAACTGCGAGCCAGATCCGGCTTGGCACAACTCTCATATTGTGCTAGGAGTTCCTCCTCAATGGAAACAACAGGTGCTGATTTTATCTTGGGATTTCTCTGAAAGACTGGGGTTGTGCTGAATGCTCAGCCCAGACTGGCTTTCCTGGACACGTGTGCCTGAAGACAATCTGCAGCAACCCTTCTGGCAGCGGCACATACTGTGCTGCCATGTTACAAGGCTGCAATCCCATTGCTCAAAAAAGGGAGGCAGGGAAAATTGCAGTACCTTTCTGTGGTCAGCCATGCTTGAAAATTTGGTTTAGGATGGGATCATGACTAAAATGTTTTTCCAGAAACCTGTTCGCATAAGCCCCAGATAGAATCAAAACATGAAAGAGAAATAGCAAACTTCAAACATTCAGGCTGGGCTAAAGCAAATGTATGAAACACAAATACTAGGAAAAGAAACTTTTTTAAAAAATCAACTGGTTTTGCTTTTATAACAAGAAACCATATTTATTGTTAATAATATGGTTAATAATAAATAAAACATATTTAAATAATAAACGTTTTAATAAATAACTGCTAACACAATAAAACATATCTTACCTCTGATCTACAAAGACAAAAGAGACACAAGAAAGCCAAGCAAATTGGGAGCATTCGCATGATGAAATTTTATCTCCCTTCCTAGACAAATTCCTCTGGCTGAGATTCTTTTGAATGTCAGCTGTTAGATTTGTGTTTAATTTTTAACCACTAGAAAAATATTTTAAAATGTGTTTAGAAATAAAGTACAAGATCCTCAACTATTAACTGATAAATCCGATCTCTTCAAAAGATCCTGCCTTTGTTGCCTTTCCCTGGTCTTAAAATTAAAACCAAAACACGGTTTATGGGGAAAAGGGGTTTTTACCTTGGTATTTATGTCAGGATACTGGGATACAGCACTTCATCCAGGTGGAATGCCCCGAAAATGCATGCACCTGTCACACTGAAATGCACACACTTACAGGCCTTGCAAAATCAACATATTTATCAAAGATTCCCCAATGAGTGGCTCGAGTTCCCCATCCCTCTGGATGGGCTTATCTTAGTTTACAAAAATAGGTTTTGGAGAGGACCTTAGTGTCTTGGGCTTCCAGACTGTACAGTGCCGTGGGTCTCAGCTGAGTTATCAGACTTGGAAAGTTACAAGTGTGTAGGCTAAAAGCACTAAGAATACATCAAACTATAAAAGAGTATGTAAGAGGGGTATAAAAGAAAAAGCAAATAATCATTCTGGCATCACCTTCACTGGTTTTATCGTAAGAGCATGACGAGATAACAAAAGCAAAGCCCTTGAAGTAAATGATTAAAAGGACGAGCTCGTTGGGGTTACACTTTTCTTTGCGGGGTTATACTTTCTCGTCTTGCCCAGAGGAGCCCGATCGATCCATAACAGCGGCTCTCCTGATTGAAGGTCTCTGCCAGATTCTTTTGAAAGGCACACGCTGTTACTCCTAGCATGTATGGATGGAAAGCGCTCCAGTGGGTGTCACACACCCGTCCCACAGCGGTGCGGGACACACGCTCCCGTGGGTGTCACACCCGTCCCACAGCGGTGAGGGACACACGCTCCCGTGGGTGTCACAC
>VZRF01015236.1:0-39766 GCA_013396875.1 Vireo altiloquus | reverse complement strand
GGGACACACGCTCCCGTGGGTGTCCCCCCCGTCCCACAGCGGTGAGGGACACACGCTCCCGTGGGTGTCACACTCGTCCCACAGCGGTGAGGGACACAGGAACAGCACTCCCGTGGGTGTCACACACCCGTCCCACAGCTCACGGCGCTCCGGCTTAGCGGCAATTTAAACGCCTTGGCGGCAATTTAAACGCCTTGGCGACACTGTCGGCCGGCGGGTGCCCTTTCATTTACGGCAGGCAGCCTCCTTGGCGGCAGCGCGGGCGTTTCCGGGCGGCGCGGCGCGCACGTGCAGGTAGGGCCTGCGCGGGGGGGGGGCGGGGGGNGCCCAGAGAGCCAAACGCGTGCTGGGTTACAACCAAAGCAGCGCAGCCAGAGGGTGAGAGAAGGGATTCTGCCCCTCTGCTCTGCTCTGGTGAGACCCCACCTGCACTGCTGCATCCACCTCGGGAGCCCACAACACAGAAAAGACGTGGAGTTTTTTGGAGCAGATCGGGAGGAGGCCAGGAAAAATGCTCACAGGGCTGGAGCAGCTCTCCTCTGCAGTCAGGCGGAGAGTGGCGATTGTTCAGCCTGGAGAAGAGAAGGCTCTGGGGAGATTTCACAGCATGCCTGAACGAGGCTACAGCGGAGCTCGAGAGGGACTTTTCTCAAGGGCACTTAGGGATAGAATAAGAGAAAGCAATTTTAAACTGAAGGAGGATGGGTTGAGATTGGGAGGAATTCTTTACTGTGAGAGTGGTGAGGACTGGAAGAGGTTGCCCAGGAAAGTTACGGATGCCCTCTCCCAGGGAGTGTTCAAGGCCGGGTTGGATGGGGCCCTGAGCAACCTGTGGAAGGTGTCCCTGCACATAGCAGAGGGGTTGGAAGTAGGTGATCTTTAGGATCCCTGCCAACCCAAACCATTCTGTAATGTTCTCATTTGGTGCCATTTACCTGTGGGGCTGGAGAGTGTCACCAGCCTTTATACAGATGAGTGAAAAAGGTGCTAGTCACTGTTAGTCACTTTTTGCAGGTGGATGTTGCAGGGGACAGACAACATCTTGAGTGTAAACTTGATTTTTCATGGGCCAGCATGTTTTTAGTGAGGATTGAAAAGGACTAATCATTAAATTAACAAACAAGGCTGACTGGAGACTGTAATTTGTACAGCAAATCAGATGAGACACATCTTTTACGTCTTAAACAACTGATTTTTGTCCACAATGTAGGAAACAGTAGAGAATGTCTTTTCGTGGAAGAGGAGGTGGAGGAGGAAGAGGAGGTGGCTTCAACCGTGGAGGAGGTGGCGGTGACAGAGGTGGCTTTAACCGTGGTGGACGAGGTGGCTTTGGACGGGGAGGTGGAAGAGGAGGCTTCAACAGAGGAGGATATGACCAGGGCCCTCCAGAAAGGGTAGTTTGTAAGTTACATGGAGAAATGTTATTTATTTAATTTAGAATGTCTGCTCCAGGCCTTTAGCTTGTTTGTTCTTTATTTCAGTGTTGGGAGAGTTCATGCATCCCTGTGAAGATGACATTGTTTGTAAATGTAAAACAGAGGAAAACAAGGTGCCTTATTTCAATGCCCCAGTGTACTTGGATAATAAGGAGCAGATCGGCAAAGTGGATGAAATCTTTGGACAGCTGAGAGACTTTGTATCCTTCAAAAAAAAGTGTGACTTACAATATTTGTTTTTTAAAAATTGATTGGATATTAAATGGGATTTCTCTAGGATTTTAAAATAGTTCAGCATGTAGCTGCAATTGTTAGTGTCAATAGGTGCTTCGTTCACATTAAGTGCCTGTCTTAGAGCTTTTTTGATGTGACAGAGTACTTCAGGTCAATCAGAGTTTTTCACTCCATACCACCAACCCTGGTGATGTGTTTTGGATCCATGGTGGTTCAGGTCGTTACTTTTTCTGGCTGACCAAATCTTCTGCTATAGGTTACTAAGCCATAACAGAGTTGGATCAAGGGCCTGGGGTGTTTTTGTGCATTAGGGGACCTTGGTCATGCTCCAGCTCATTATCTAATTATGAAGTGAGTTTATACTAAGATGTCCTGTTGCTCTTTGTCCAGTTTATTGCTTAACCTGCCCAGAAAAGTGGAATGTTCCAGGACATCCTCTGGCAAAGCCAGCTTGACACAGAGACATGGGGTACATTCTGTTGTCAGTAACAGATGGACAGAATCCATGATAAAAGCAGGATATCTCAGGGATTAACCCTGTAACATGTCAGTAAGACACAGCCTGTGTTGGTTGGTTGAGCATCAGTCACTAATGTGTGCATTTTCGTCTCCCACATTAAATGTGATGTGAAATATGCAGGTTTAAATCACTTTCACACTATTTTGGAGATTTACTTTTTTGTATCAGGATTATTTGAATTGCAGAGCCTTGATTTCTTCCTGCAGTAGCATATGAAGAAAATATATTATGGATTTTGCAGCTCCTTGCTTCCCAATTTAAGTAAGCAGAGTTGGCCAGCAGCTTTTTTTGATCTTGGAAGTGCATGGCAAAGTCCTTCCACACTGGAGAGCCAAAGGGTTTGCACAGGGCTGCACGTGGGTCACACAGAGTGTCTGCCAGTTCCCTGTAGGATGAGGCTGGGCATGTGGCATCCAGCAGTCCCTGCTGGCTCATGCCTTTGCACAGCCAGGCACTCAGCAGCAGCAGCAGCAGCAGAGCCCCTGCAGCCTATGAATTGTTCCAGATAAGCCTTGAGGTCACCCTGGGGCTGAAGAGGCCATCACTTGCTATGCAAGTGTGTTTTCTTTACAGTTATGTTTTTGCATTGATATGATCTTCCTTATTTGTCACTGTGCAAAAACCAGAAAGAAATTAGAAATAGTTTCTGCTGATCTTTTAGTTGCAATTGTGATGATATTTAGCTTAGGTTATAGAATACTAACTTAGAAAATGTCTGAATGTTCCTTCCATATACGGATAAAAATCACAGTTTTTAATGTCTTATTATTGCAATGCTCCTTAAAGAAACTAACAGTATTTTTCAGTGAAGCTGTCTGAGAACATGAAAGCCTCTTCATTTAAAAAGATGCAAAAGGTAAGCCAATCTCAATAACAGAATTTTACTATATGTCATCAGTTAGACAAATCTACTCTGTCAGCAGATAATAAAAGCTTTATTAAAGCTTTAATTAATTAAAATTAATTAAATATTTTTTAAAAATTAAATATTAATTAAAATTAATAACTCTAAAAGCTGACTGTCCTCTGTAAACATAGGCATTAATTTCCTCTTACTTTTCAGTTTTGTATTTGCCATGTTGTTCCTTCTCCCTGCCCCACAAGAAAAGATGTAACAAATGAAAATCACACAAATATCACCTACATTTTAGCAGCTCTTTAATACTGTGATTTACTTCTTGTATGTTTGCTTTCTTTGGCTGTTTGCAGAGGACAGTTTGACATAATGGGGTAAGACCAAATTGTGGATATTTGTAAAGGGAGATAATAATGTGCTTTTTAGTCTTGGTGTTTTGAATGCCTAATGGAACTCTCTTCCTGCAGTTTTACATTGATCCAGCAAAGCTGCTACCCCTTCAGAGATTTTTGCCAAGGCCCCCTGGAGAAAAAGGTGCTCCCAGAGGAGGTGGTAGAGGAGGACGTGGTGGTGGACGTGGGGGAGGAAGAGGCGGTGGTAGAGGTAAGGTCGCAAGAATGAAAACTGCAGAATGTTGGATTTATTTGAGGTGCCATGGATTATTTTGGTTGTTTGTTTTGTGAAGTATTTGTGTTTGGTTTTTTTTTTTAAAGCTGCTAGTAAGTACTTGAATATCAGCAGCTGTGTTTCAAAGAAAAATGTTATTCATGTTTCTGTTTGACTTAATAGAAAAGGCAGTGATATCTCGGCTTCTAAGCTACCTAAGTAACAGCTCCAAAGCACAGTGAGGAGAGAATGCTGGTTTGTAAGAAAGACAGAGTAGTTTTGGAACATCACCTGTGATGTATGCTTCAATTAAAGCTGGAGGTTATTTTTTCTTACATCACAGTGTCTTGAGTCTCTTCCATACCCTGCCTCTTTGCAGCAAGGTATAAATGTTTCAAAGTGGTTTGTTTGTTTTAATGTTCTGTTGAGTTGTAATTAATAAATAATAATTACTAATAGTTGTAATCAAGTACTGGTTAATATATGTAAATAATTTTTTGCTCTTGTGGAAGAAGTTAATTGTTAGCTCTCTTTAGTATTTTGGACATGGTGTATCAGGTATTAAACAATGCCTAATGTGCTGCAGATGGTCCCTAGAAGAGACAAGGCACTAGTAGTTGACCTGGTAACTGTCCAGCAATTGACAGCTTCTAGTTTTTTGTTGTTGTTAATTTCATTTCAGAAGCTGTCAGTGAAATAAATTGTTTTGCATGACCAAGAATTTATATGCTCCTCAAAGAGTAATTTCTTTTTTCTGTTTAGGAGGATTTGGAGGAGGCAGAGGTGGAGGAAGAGGAGGAGGATTCAGAGGAGGTAGAGGTGGAGGAGGAGGAGGATTCAGAGGAGGAAGAGGTGGAGGAGGCTTTCGCGGTGAGTGTGGCTTTACCTTTCAGGAATAAGAATGGCTCCTGATTTCTAGATCTTGTAAATATTAAACAGAATGTTGTTATTTTTAATGTCTTGTAGATGTTTGCAGTTCTATGCAAGAGATTTCTGTGCATCCCAGTAGCTTAAACTGAAGCACAGTACTCTGCATTTGTTGTTGTCTGTGTAAAACCGTGTTAGTTTTTTGCATTTTATTCCATTGGCTCCTTCAATGTTATGTAAAGAATTTGCTTCAAACACAACTAAGATGGGAATTCTTTGATGTATTTTTCTTTTCTCTTAAAATAGGAAGAGGACATTAAAAACGGAGCCATGAGTATCTGCTCATTCTTATCAAGTCATCTGCAGAGGCAAAGAACCATGAAAAATTTTTGTAAAGGACCCTGAAAATCTTTTTTATAAGGAACTTGAAGCTCCAAATGACAATTTATTTTTCCACTTAATGGCTGTTGATGGACACATGAGGAGAGTGTAGCTCCAACGGAGGAGCTGAAGACTGCTACAGATTATCTGTAAACTAAGCCACCATTTGATGTTATTCTTTGTTTCTGACAAGCAAGGCAGTCAGTGCTTGACTGTGTTGGAGTTTGCAGTAAACAATGAATTGAAATGGTTTTCCAAAGACCCTACAGGTTCACTTCATGCACGTGCTTCACTGTGAACCTGTGCATGACTGATCCCTGGTTCTCATCCTCCTTTTACATGGAATTTTCTGGGCTTGCTTGAAATGGACATGCTGTTTAAACAACCTTTGTGAACCTTTTTTATAAATTAAATTTCAAACTTTTGTGTTGATAATTTTTTTAAATGCATGGTAATGTATAAAAGACAGCAAAGTATATTTTATGATTTTTTTTCTGTAAATATTAATGAAATCTTCTAACAGTCTTCTTAGATGCTGCTGTCTAATGAACAAGACAAGGCTAATGCTATACTTCAGTCATCTCATGGTATCTAACTACACTGATATTAAAATGCTAAGGGTTTTTAACTGGCCCTGGATCCCCCCTTAGTCTGTTTCTCTTGAGATTTTGATGTCCTGTTACTGCACCTCTGGCCTTGTGTAGGGCTGAGATTGAATAGCCCATCATAGGGCTCCTCTGCACACAGTGCTTTCAGTTATGTATTGCTTAGAAAGGCCTGAGAAAGTCTGCAGGAGTGTTTGTTCTCTTTAAATGGGTGCATAATGAGGATTGTTGAAAAAATAGTGACTGTGTCTTCCTACGGATGGAGGAGACCAGGCTGCCTCTCTGCTCTGGAACTTTGGAGATTAAATAGATGAAAACTAGAACATCCCTGAATTTCAGCTGGAGCCAGGAGTCTGTTCACAGACTCTCCTACCGACCACTTTTGAAAAGGGATCTGTAGAAAAATGTATGTGCAAGTATTTTGAACATCTTGTTTGATGTGAAAAAAGTTCCTTTCAGAATTGATTGCACTGTTATGCTTTTTAGTTGATGAATGCAGTAACAGGCAGATTAATTATGTTAGCCTTCTGCTTAACAAAAGGCAACAGGTAATTTTTCAGTACCAGGATTGGACAGTTACTGGATATTTTAACAAATGTGACCATTACTTCTAATAATCTCTGAAACAAAACTTGAAAGAGTGGAAAACAAATGTTAAGGAATTCACGTAAATGTGAATATATGCTGCATAGGATAACAGATAAAAATGTTCTTCAGCTTAAAAAAAACCAAAACACAGAACTTTGAATTTTTGCTGAGTCTGCTTTTGTGAGAAGAAGCTGAGTCTGCTGTTAACCCCAGTACATTCAGGAAGTGAGGGATTCCAGTTTTTTTTCCTGATGTTGCTACAGGCCTAGCTTTAACCAGATCTGTTAAATCCAGAACTGTGAGAATGATTAGGCTTTTGTTGCCATGCATTGCTAGGCCATAATGCCTCAAGGCTTTTACTTGAGGCATTGTAAAATTGCCTTTTATCTGGATGAAATTCTATGCAAGTAATTGCATTTTGTACGTTCCACATTGCAGCTGAACAACACGGGCCAAGTGCAGCTGCTGTGTCAGTACTTCTGTCACGTTTGCAGCTGGATCCTCTGCTGTGCTGTGTTTCTTCACTGGTGCTTCAATACTGGGCAGCTGGCTTGGATCTTCTTTCCTTACTGTTCTGGCTTTGGACGACCACCATGACACAGTCCTCACTCTTACACCTGAAGTGCTCTTTTCTGTTCTTTCAGGACATGCTTTTTCCCAGGCTGTCGGGAGGCTCCTGCCGGGACCTGTAAGTTGCACGGTGTGGCAGGCAGTGTTTGGCTGCAGGCGGTGCTGCCTGGCAGCCCAGGAGCAGATGCGTGTGCTGAGTCTCTCAGCAGATGGAGCAGTGAGTCAGCCTAAGGCGCTGCAACTCTGTGTGCAGGGGGGCTAAACAGCAATATCCATTGCAGCTCTGGAGGAAAGATTGGCCTCTTGGTTACAGGGAAGGGATTGCAGTCCCAATGGAGAAATGCACGAGCAGCATTATGGCGTGGCCTGCGCACACAAACAGTGCTGGATGGATTTTATGCAAATATCCGGAGAAAATTTATAATCTTGGATCTCCACAGAGGTTGTAGGATGTTCTTAGGATGGAAGAACACGAGGAAACTGGATGTGTTTGCTGTATGATAATGCCTTTTTTTTTCCTTCTCCATTCTGGCACATTCAGTCCCTATTCTGCACTGTCTTCTCTGTGCCAGGGTGTGACCTTGCCCTCTTAATAGAAGTAAGGTGCTAACTGTAATAGATGAAAACTCAGTCTCAAAAGATTTAAGATGTGTTGTCTGCAGTAATGCTGTAATGAACTAATAGGTTCTCTTAATTTTATATGGCACCTTTCTCTTACAAGTCTTGAACTTGTAATTCAAATTTTATCTGTGAGTGTCACAGTGCTCCTGATCCTAGTAAGTTAAATGTTCCAGTTTTATTTATGTGCATAATTACAGCTGCTCTGTGCTGCTGCTGCAGAGAATAGGGAAGGAGCTCACAGGTGACAGAATTAGGTATGTTGGCAGAAATGGCTGTCTGCAGTGAGAGGAGTGGGGATAAGGAGTTAGTGTAGGCTCTGGATGACAGTTTGGATTTCCCTGTATTCCCCTTACTGGCAGCCTTTGGAGCAAATAGCTGGACCATCTAAATAGACCTGCCACCTGCTCCAGCAGCACAAGGGAGGTTGCTGTTCTGGAATATTCCTCTGAAGCTCAGGTAGGCTTCAGAGCACCCCACAGTGCACTGGTACTGGTGTCACCTACCTGTGTCCTCCCCTGCCATGGCAGTGTCTGGCCCAGGTGTAGGTCTGACTTCCAGCTGATTTTGAAACTGACAGCTGGTACATCACTAGGATCAGATGGCTTACAAGTATTTAGAAGACCTGGAGCCTTTTGCGCATGCCACAGCAAAATTTTGGGTTCCTATCTTTTTCTGTTTGGGTTCTAAATCCTGGTTAAATGGGGTAATACATGGAAGTGTATTACAAACCTTAAACTGGTACCTATTGAGAATGGCTTTAGTGCCCCTGCATTCCTTGCAGAGTTGTTTATTTTCCTTGTGTTTTCTGCAATTGCTGGGATAGGATGGCTCAATGTAGTTAATAGATCTGCAATGTTACTTTGTCAGAGAAATTTGATGAAGTGCAGAAAATAATTGAGATATTTAATGTAAATCTGCAACACTGGCAGTTGTAGAACAGGAGGGGTTTTCTCTGGCACTGACTCATAGATGTGCGTGTTTGCCTGAAGAAGTACTGGACCATCACACATGTACTGGTGCAAAGTAATTTGCAGTTTTGTAAAGCATTGTCTTGGCAAGAAAAAGTATTGTTATTAAAAAAAGGGCTTAGCTATTGTGTGGTGTAAGGCAGCTAAAAATCTTTGTAGAGTCACGCATTTTTCAGGGCGTTTTCTTCTGTCAGCTGGAAATCTCTATCGAGCGAAACTTTTCTAACCAACAGTTTAAATCTAGTAAAAATCTCTGTGAACGAGGAGAAAGAGGTAAATCATTAATTTGTTTTCCTTGGGGTTTGAACCATTCCCAAGCATCCGTTCGGGAAAAGATTAAAGGGACGTTTTGCCTTAGAGAGCCCTCCAGCGGTGGAGGGCATAATAAACGTGGCAGGGGTTGGGTTTGCCATGGGTTTGTAGTGGGGTTGCTGCTGGAAATAAGAAAAGAAGAGGTCTGGGGTTGGTTTTGTTTTTTTTTAAAATTTATTTTTAATGCAAAAGGTACGTTTCTCTACTCACATCATTCGTGCATTGATACGTATTTTACACATAACTGAAGGCAGCTTGCTAAACCCCACATTGCATTGCCCCACAGAAATATAGAGATACATGCAAATTGAAGAATGGATTTAAATAGAAGTTGCATTTTGCTACTGATTTGGGACAAGTAGGAAGGAAAAGCATCACCTGACTTTATAAAGTGCTCTTCTGACACCAGTAATGCTATGTTATTGGAGGAGAAAAACAGCCTGAGGTTTTGGATTTTACTTTCTTAAAAAACAAGTATTAATAAGCAATGTGGTAAGACTTATCTGGCTTAGAAGGTGTGGTTCCATCTTCCTCGATTATTTGTATACTTCAATGTTTAATTTCTTGCTTTATCTTTTTGGCTTTATTTTATGAACTACAGTGTTGCAGAAAAAAAAAATCTTTTGATCATGTCTGCCTTTAGTTTTGACTTTTTTCTGTCAATTCCAGTTGCTGTAAAATTAGTCAAATTTAAGAAAAGACAGACAATGTGATGGTACGTAGGAAACAAAAATTTCTTTTGTTAATTGCTACTGTACATCTGGAATCCTGTCTGAGTAAAAATAGTGATGGTTTGCTTTTCTGAGACACTCAGCATTGCAAGCCCTGACTTCCGTGGAAGCTGCAAGATCTGAGGTGCTTTTGAAAATCTTGCCAAAGTGTCAGAGGAGGAAAGCAAAGATATCAAATTATTGCCACGCCTTTGTCTTTCAAGGCAGGACAGTGTTGCTCGAGGAAAGTGGCTTCGTTGCCAAGCAGATCATTTTTCCTTTCAGAATCCTCCCACCCTGTTCCTGCCTAATCTTCTTCTGACAGGAAAAATACTGTAATAATACAAATACCCTGAGCTGTGAGTGTAGATGTGGGGCATTAAAGAAAACGTTTGCTCGTAGCACTGTGACACGAGATCTTGTGTAATAATGATGACTAAATACTGTGACAGCACAAGTTTTATATAAAAATTTTCTTACTGTTACATTCAGATGTGTGGAAGATGCAGGATGTCTGTTTTGGTGAGCTGAGGAGTGGGAGGGAATGCTCTATGAGTGTTTCACATGTTAGAAAAGAGAGCTCTTCAGGTATACTTTGTTTGGGATGCCTCTATTCCTGTGTCACTGCACCCTTATTGCTGCTCAGAGGGCACAGCCCTACCCTGCGACCTTCTTGACCTACCTGTGAACCTCTTACAGCTGGAGAACCACTGGTGCTCATCCTTGTCACTTTGATACCCAGTATGAATGCTGACTGAAGGCAGAAACTGTATGAGGCAGGACTGAGGGGAAGCAGCTGCTTTCCCACACTGCGTATAAACTCTTTGGGCAAGGGCTTACTGCAGCCAATGCTTGTGCAGGGTTTTTTAAAAGGTCTGTACTTTGGTGTGCTGGTACCTCATCCCTGAAGGGGAGAAAACATGAGCTTTTTCTGCTCAGGTCTTTGAAAAAGGCCCAGTAATTTTTTACCCAGTAACATGCTTTGGAAAATTTGCCCAAAGCAAGCTTACAAGTATTGTGTTTAGGAGGGGGAGGGTGTTTAGGTTTTTAAGGCATATTCATCAACCATTTTCTACAGACCAGGCTATTTGTGAAATGTAGCAACTGAGCTTTCTGAAAGTCATGCTTCTTCCCTTTGGAAAATACTGGAATGTGTTTTTCTTGTGTCTTTGTTGGAGAGTTTAATTCAAACAAAGAATCTTGAAGATACAGGTCTTTAAAGATTTGAAGGGATGGGCTTTAGAGTAAATGTATCCTCTTTCTGAGGAAACTGACATTTGTCCATTCATGTTGAACTGCAGGTTTTTGTGCTTTGCATGGTGATGGGAATTAGTTTCAAGCCAGGCTGATGATTGATTGAACTGAGTCAACTTTTGTTGAGGTTTCCAAAGCATTGCACAAGAGGTTTGAGGGGAAAAAGTTTGGGGGCATGTGACAGTTAATCACATTAGCAGTAAGAATGAAGTTTAAGCATACTGTTCAAAATTTACTCAGTTCTGTGCTGCTCTTTGTTTTAATTAACAATCTCCTGCATAGATTGGGAGCATAAACTTCTTTCCACTTTAGTCCAATTAAATCATGCTTGGAAGCTGTCAATGGCAGGGGGAACTCCTCCCTACCCCCCTTCTTTTAATTGTTCAGTGAGTCTGTTGAATAATGAAAGAATTTGCCTGACAGGGTTTTGTAGTGTTTCGTCTTCTTGATGAATTATTGCAGAGGATAGACGACAGTCTTTTGTCGAAAATGCATTGGAATGACTCATCCAATTCCTCAGAAAGTGACAATGAAGCTCATTCAACCTTCACACAGACTGAGCACAACATAGTTGCAGCTTACTTAATAACAGCAGGTATGGGCATTGGCAAATGGTTGCGTAACTTTTTAACGTAGAACTTGTAGATC
Source organism: Vireo altiloquus (assembly GCA_013396875.1). Classification (NCBI taxonomy): domain Eukaryota; kingdom Metazoa; phylum Chordata; class Aves; order Passeriformes; family Vireonidae; genus Vireo; species Vireo altiloquus. The sequence continues at coordinate 28,590 of VZRF01015236.1, read as the reverse complement.
TGAGCACTCATTCTGTATAGTAACAGTGATGCTATTTCATGTTGTATTAGACAGCTGTCTGACGGCTCTTCTCCATATTTACTGACAAGTTAGCAATCAGCTGCCTGACTAAAATATGCAGAAACGTCTGAAGTGTGCAGAAACATCTAAGTTTTCTGCTCTATATTTGGAGGCAGCATTGTGTCTCAAAAAATACATTTTGTTGATATGTAATTATAGAAGAGAGTGAGAATTAATTTCTGCCAGCTTGCAAAAGAGATAAAAATAGGGCATAGCTGTCACATCTTGCATTTTTCTGTGATGTGCTTGAAGCTATCTTGAGATTTCTCCTGGGCCACGTTTGTAGTAATATATGTGTAGTCTGAGCGTGTGAGTGGGTGTCTGTTAGGGGGATGTAAGGGGAAGGGTTGGAATGTGACTTAGAGGGAGGGAGCTGGTCATTAATCAGAGAAGAGCAGATTCCAGTTGCAGCTGTATTTTTCACCAATGACACGTGTTAGAAAAGCACGCTGTGAAGCTTCACATTGTGTTTGTTCCCTGTGACTGCAGTGGTCTTTGGCTAAACTTGAATGATTATAGAATTTTTTTTTTCTCCCCTTAAAAACTTTCTCATTGTGTAACCACAAGTGCTTCAGTAGTGCTTTTCTGAAGCATTGAGTGCTATAGTAATGAAATATTCACCTAACCAAAACTGAAACCTACTGTGTTTAGAAACAGGCCTCCTATACTTTTATTATGAAAAATCAAATTTTTTTAGTCTTTATTCATTGACTGTACCACAAATTTTTCCATGTTGTAGTTAGATTTTAAAATACTTTAAAATATTAATATGTTTTACATTTATATGAAGTAGATCACTGCTGGTCGCAGTTCATTTAGCTTGTATGTCTGAAGTGGTGAGTATCAAATTGCTGTTCTGGAAAAGTGGATATTTTTGGATGCAAAGACAATAATTTATTTAAGGTCTTTAGAGAAATTAATAGAACAGCTACACAGATCATTAGGCTTCTTAAGAAGCTGTAGAGGTAGATAACGGCCAAGTATTGGAAGCCTAGAAATAGCTCCTATATTTTTATTAAAATTGATTATGTTGTATGTAACAAGGTGATATTTTCGGATAGTTTTGACCAGCTGGTGTTTGAGATCAAAGCTATCATTGGTGATCATAGGGTATCAATGGAATTAGCCAGACTCAACCCAGCTCTTCTTTCTTAATCTTGCATGGAAATTAAATGTCTCGGGGGAAAAAAAAAAAAAGTTGGATAACTTTGTGGTTTTAGTTTTTTTTCATTTTTTATTTCTAATTATAGTTGGGGGAGTCTAGTAAATCTTTACTTTCTTAATGAGAAATGTTTTTGACAAAGAAATCCATAAAATATTTGAAAGTATGATTGATTGCTTTGCCTTACCGCAGCACATTTCACATCTGGAAGGTTTAAGCCTTGTTAATAAGCAGATGTGTAAGAATAAGAATGAAGTCTGGGTACAGTGTTCATCATTATGCTGCTCTTTAAAAGGCTTAAGTGTTTCTCTCTTGTTTTCTGAGAAGGAAGTAACTGTTAAGCATTACACTGGTCAGTGTATTCATTTTTGTGATGACAACAGGGATACTCAGGCTGCAGCAGGCTAGGCTGCCTCATGGTTGTCCTTCTGCTTATGGTGGCGAAATGCTCTGGTATCATTTTAAAGTGCTAGCTGGAAAGGTAAATTCCATATTATACATGTTCCTGATTTTTTTTTTTTTATTTTGATGCTACTACCCAACATTGCCATGTCCAGCTCTAAACTATGTCCCTAAACACCACATCTACACATTCCAAGGGATGGCAGCTCAACCACTTTCCTGGGCAGCTTTTTCCAATGCTTGATAACCCTTTAAATGGAGAAATTTTTCCTAATACCCAAAAGTACTTTTCCCTGGTGCTACTTAAGGCCATTTCCTCTCACCCTATCGCTTGTTCCTTGGGAAAAGAGACTGACCCCCACCTGGCTACACCCTCCTTTCAGGTGGTTGTAGAGAACAATAAGGTCTTCCCAAGTCTCCTTTTCTCCAGGCTGAACAACTCTGGCTCCCTCAGCCACTCCTCAGAAAGATTTGTGCTCCAGAACTGTGACCAACTTCTTTGCCCTTTTAATGGCCGCTGCTTAACTGCTGCCTGGAGAAACTTTGTTCATCTGCTTGACCTGATCCTCAGAAATAGAAAAGACAGCATTTCTTGTATCTACATATTTTTTCTCACTTTTTTCAAGATGGAATCCATCTCCTGTCTTATATTTTGTTCCTCAAAACATTCTTTTTTTGCTCCATTGTTACTTTATTTTAGTGATACTAACATTTTTAATGAATATAGATTCCCCTTTTTCTTCTCTGTTTTTTGTTGCCTCCCCTTTTGCCCCCTTACTTTTAAGACTGGAGTCTAAATTATTAAATTTAAGTGTGTCTGGAAGGATCTTTCCTTCACCCTGATGATATGAGTTTACAGTCCTGTTGTATGTCTGATTTCATTCTTGGTTGCTGTAATATCTGTTAAAACATGCCTCATAAGAAGCCTGTATTATTTAACTTATAATTCTCTTTTGCTCCCTCTCTCCCAAGAGATGACATGCCATCTGTCAACAGGAGAGCTGACAGAACTGGCACTGCAAGTAGTTTTTTTACTGTGGTGTTCATTTCCAATCATACCCTCAGCTCCTTGTTTTTGTTAATTTTAGGAGCACATAGGATCACTGTTGTTCCTGAAATGTGTTAATGTATGAATATGATACCTGATGGCATCTGTGTGGTCAAAAGATGTTGGACCTTCAACAGGAAACCTGCACCTGAGAACAGACATCCTTGGTGGTGTTAAAAGAGAGATAGCCAAGGGTTAATGATGATTTTGCCTCATTTGATTTTAAGATTACTGAATCTGATAAGAGAATTTCTTTAATGTAGGGGATAGCTACGTTTTAATAAAATCTTGCAGTGAAAATCCTTATATGAGTTTCAAGTACAATAAAAAAGGTATCAGGGTGACTGAAAGCAGAAGGTTCTGCTTGTGGAAGTCTACATTCACTATGATAGTCATTCACTCAAGCTCCTTACAGAATTATTCCTCAGATCTGTGATGACAAAAACTGTAGTGTTTCAATTCATAGGTAAAACTTTTAAAATATGAAGGAAGCAAAACAAACAAAAAGCCAAACCAGAAATTCTGAGGGGTGTTTCCACAGATAATGCGGTGCTAGACTTTTACCAAGAAAACATTCCACTATGCACTTGCAGTTTAAAGTGCCCAGGCTATATAAATGTTTGTAAGTTTAGGATTTGGTTCAGTGATACTGTAGCAGATGTACCAGACTAAGGAATCTATGAAAAACTTATAAATTCCTCTTATTATTTGCAAGTTATTTTTTAAATGTCTGTCTTTGCCTGAACGTGTTTGAATTCTCCCTTGTATTGATAAGGGCTGTGAGTCTTGTCTCTGCGGAGATGCAAGGTGGAGTTTTTAACCTAACAAACTGTTTGATAGTTTGATAGAAATTTAGAGGATGAGAATTTGTTTTGGATACTTCTACAACAGGCCAGAGTCTGAAGAAAATGAAACCACAACAAAAAAAGAAAAGCTTTATGGGAATGCCATGTAAACTTACTCCAAGAGTGAGCTGTAGGATTTGGCTAGGAAAGGGGAACAGCTGGAGAAAAAAAGCATAAGGAGGACACAAGAATCAGAAAAAGCTTTCTGATGCACAGTGTCCTGAAGGAATGTCATGGGCATCTTGAGGAGCTTTAAGTCCAAAGCAAATTTCAGAGGGATTGGATGTGAAGGGAGGAGATAAGGAGGGTATCTTAGCTTTAGTTTGCTACAACTCTTTGAGTCCTGGCCATCAGTTGGGTTGCCTGATAATAGATTTCAGATGCTGTTTGAGTCAAGCCAGACCAAAAAGGTTGAAAACACACAAGTTAGCGAGGCAGGAGCAAGTTCAGTGCAGAGCTGGTCTTTTCCCATGGCTGTGACACAGCCCTAGAGCTTGTCATGTGGAGGAGATAGCTGTGGTGCAGGCCCAGCCATGCTGCAGGGCAAATCATCCAGATTGCTTGACAAGGCTTAGAAAATACCATTTGCAGCAACCTGAACCGACTCTGATGCTGGCAAAGCTTTGGGACCTCAGGAGCAGAGAGAGGAGTTTGTCTGTTTAGAATAGTGGCATCAAAGTTTCTATATCCCTTTTGCCCAGGATTATTGTCTGAATGCACAGTGGAAACCATCTGCCCAGAACAGAAACCCTCAGGTATTGACAGGGGCCTTCTGCTAGATCAGGTGGATAAGGTTTTTTTCCAACATANTAAAAGTTGCCTAATTGGAAAAGCTTTTTTCTACTTTTCTGGTGTCTATCCTCTTTGCAAAATTGCACTTGACTGAAAATAAAACTTGTTTGGGACTTATATATAATATATAATATATTATATATTATATATTATATGTTATATGTTATATGTTATATGTTATATGTTATATATTAATATTATATATTATATATTACAATAGGCTGCATTTTCTTCTGCATGAGTGTTACTGGCTGGTGTGTATCTTTTGTAAAGTCTTCCTTTTTCTGTTTTTACAGGAGTGATAAGCATTTTCAGTAACATTGTTGTGTTAGGAATCTTTGTTAAGTACAAAGAGCTTCGGACAGCAACCAACGCAATTATTATCAACTTGGCTTTTACTGACATTGGTGTTAGTGGCATTGGTTACCCCATGTCTGCTGCCTCAGACCTGCATGGAAGCTGGAAATTTGGATATACTGGATGCCAGGTATTGCAATTCAGTTGGAGAGAAAGTTTTGAGCACTTAAAAGCAAACTGAGAAATAAGTGATGGCTCTGCCTTGTGTTATTTTAAGAGGTAAAGTGGAGATGCAGAATTTGACTTTGGACCTGAAGCTGATGTTCTGTGATGTCAGCAATACCTGGAGACAGTATTTCATGTGTTTAATGTGAATTTCACTTTAAGCTTATATTTACAATCTGATAACATTAAAGTGTAACCTTATGTCTATCAACTAGCTCTTTTAAAGTAGCTTTAAGAAGGCTTACAAAATCAAATCCTGAAATGAAGATGGTTATAGTGGCACAGACACATTTGATGACTTAGCTGATAGTTAAAAGACTTTGATTGTGGCTATTATTTTGATGGTGAGCTTGACAGATCTTGGTGAGTTTTGCTTGGCAAATGCATGTCCTTTTTGGATGGGACTAATAGGATATCCAAAGTGAAGGCCTCTAAAGCTCTTGGTCTCCATTAAAGATTTCGCCTAATTTTAATAGCTGTCTATTTTTATGAATAGACTGACTGAAAATCACATACTTCCATAGCAGAGAAGATGGTGGCCTTTGCTCACTGTGTATTGTGATTTTAATTTACATTACTGATAGACTGTTGGGCTTAAGTGCCTGGGCCATAGCTGTGAAATAAGTGTAGGTATACAACTACACTTAGTGAGATGAGAGTGATGACAGAGTGATAATTCACAACCTTGCATTTGCTAAAGCTGTAAGTCTTTCTGATGAACCAAATGCTCCTCAGGTTTACTTAAGGTATATTGAAAACATGAAATAAACCCCTCCAAACGCTGAACCTCAAAATTTACTTGTTGAAGGACAGTGTTTCTTTTATTTTGAGACTAATGTTTTTATGATTTCCAATGTGCACACAAGCAGGTGCTTTTGAAATGTTTGCTTTTTAATGAGCCAGCTTCAAATTGCCTGCATTGAATTATTTCCTTCAGGACCTTGCTTATGGAAGAGGACTCTGTCTGAATTGTGTTGATTCAGTACAAGATTTGTGCTTGTACATTTGAAAGATTTATCAGAAATTATTTTCTTGTTTGTTCTAATTTCAGATCTATGCTGCCTTAAATATATTTTTTGGGATGGCAAGTATTGGTTTGCTGACTGTTGTTGCACTTGACCGCTACCTGACCATCTGCAGGCCTGATATAGGTACTGTACCAAGGCTCAAAATAGTCCCTGTTGGGAGGAATAAAATTCTGATTTGATTGTATTGTTTTCTCATGAATGACTCCATAATCACAGTGCTGGGCATAACTTGAATCCACAGTACTTGGTTAAGTAAGTTACCTGGTTGGCATACTGCTCGTTAAAGTGAAAACTTCACCAGTAGGGTGTTACTCTGTTTATGAATTGTGTTTTCATGGCCATTTTCAGTCTTTAGAAGGCCACATTCATACAGAGAAACACACAAAAAACCTCTGGTGGTGTGAGGTTTTGACCTGTGTCAAGCAAGTGTGTGCCTCTGTTGTTGTGTTAACACCACCCTGGGTGTTTTTCTCTCCTCTGTTACGGCTGTGTTGTAACCCTTGTAACAGATTTTAGCATTATTCCTCTCCTGCAATCTTCCAAGGATGTACTAATGCACTGTTGTATAATAAGCTTTTGGTGTGGGGATGGGATCAGGTATTGCCTGTCTGCTGAGAGCTGGAATGGGTGATGGTGTTCAAGGGGCTTTAAATGCTGCAAGGAGTGAGATCAGCAGAAAGAAACAGGTATGCTACAGTGTTTGGGATTGCAGGCCTTGGAAGGGGTCTCTATTAACCTGTTATGTGCTTGCTGGAGGCCACTTGTCACTCTAGTTTGCCCCTGGAAAGAAGCAGCAGATGAGGACTGTTTGTGACTGTCTGTGCTTGGCCGCAGGAAGAAGAATGACCACCCGTAGCTACTCCACTCTCATCCTTGCTGCTTGGATAAATGCAGTCTTCTGGGCTTCCATGCCTGCTGCAGGCTGGGCCAGCTACGCTCCAGATCCCACTGGAGCAACCTGCACAGTAAATTGGAGGAAAAATGATGCGTAAGATTCCCCCTCATGCTTTCTTTTAACTTTGCTAGCTCACTGAAGTCCAAGATTGTTTAATTCACCACTGTATGAGCATAACTTCTTTATGAAGTATGAAGCAAAATTTTAAAAAATAATTTAAAACAATAGAAATAACGTAGAGCAAGTCTAGAAAAAAACCTGGTAGGAACTGAGCCATGCTTCAAAACTGAAATTTCTAATTAAAAAAACAAACAAACAAACAAAAAAACTAAAGAAAATTTTCCATATTATTTTAGAGCTTGTTATAAAATTTCATAATCAAATCAAAAGACCAGATTCTTTGGTAACTTTTCCTGGATGGCTATTTGTAAGTTGCTCTGTTTTGTTTTTCTGTCTTATCAGGTCCTTTATTTCCTACACAATGAGTGTAATTGCTGTTAATTTTGTTGTACCCTTAACAGTCATGTTTTACTGTTATTACAATGTTTCCCGGACAATGAAACAATATGCCAGCAGTAACTGCCTGGAGAGCATTAACATAGATTGGTCTGACCAAGTAGATGTGACAAAGGTAAATGAGTGCTTGTTTTGTTTTAAGCAAGTTCTTTTGTGTTAAAGTCCTAATGGCAAAGGAATGGTGCAGCCTTTTAAGCATTTTGGTTTTTTACATTCCCCCTTTTTCTTCATACTAAATATTAGCTGATGCTGAGCCTTGGTGAAAACTCTTGGCTTGACTCATCACACTAGATTCTGTAATTTTGGTCTGATAATATATCCAGATAAATAGCTACTTTGGAGGCTGGGAACATTGTGAATTTTCCTTGCCTCTCTCCTCTGTCCTTACCTAGAAATGTACCTCCAAGGTGCCCTAGGAGAACTTTTACTCTGTCTGCAGAGTCCTTAGGCTTTCTGCTTGGTTCACAGATGTGTCTGGTCTGAAATGGATTGGTCACCTCTCATTTGAACTCATGACCTAGGACTGAGAGTGCATTTCCAGCTCCCAAGCTCTGTGAATCCGATCCCTTGTTCTTTTCAGTCTGTTGAGCTTATCTCTTATGTAAGCAGTAGCAAATGTGAGTTATGGCCTGAAATGATATATCCTGCCTGGAAGGTTGACATTCTTTTAATGTATAAAAGTCCTTGAGAAATCTTGAAGTTCACCAGCTCCTTTGATTTTGTGAATAGATGTGATTTATGGTTAAGCATGATGAAAAAGTGAGAGAGAATTGGACAGAAGAGTATGTACCTATGTTTTTGAATTACTTATCAGTGAAACTTAGCATTCTTTGGAAAACTTTCTCATTGCTAAGTTCTGAAGAATAGTATTTTTACCTAAAAATAGTAATTTGAGTGTTTTACTTTTGTGAAGAACTTTTAGAATTCTTGAAACTAAGGATTCAGTTAAACATTTAGACTCATGTTTGTGAAGAAAATGCATTTTTCCTAATTTGCGATCGAAGACACTAAGTCATAATAGAAAAAAAGAGAAAAAACTAACACTTTGAAGTTAAGCAGTATCCTTCTTTAGAACAGGACTACTATCTGCTTTTTGCTAATTAGCATCCTCTAAGCTTTCTATGCACCAAACTTCTAAATGAAAGGGTTCTTACATTTTGGTATTGTGTTTGGTATTGTGTTTGTATTTAAATAGGCATCCTCTGTGATAGTCACTGCTTGTATATTGGTTGTGATCTAGAGCAGCTCATATAAAGTAGCTGTTTACTTCTTCTCATTTTGTTCATCTCTGAAAGACTAACTAGGGGTGTAGGTGAGCAGCACTAGGGAATCCTAGTGTGTACGCAGCCCTGCAGTTTTGGTTGTTTTTCTAGTGCTTTGTCTTGTTGTCTTTATTGATTTGAGATTTCCATCCCAGTTTCTACTACTGATTCACGCCCCTGACAGAAAACAGACAAGTCTGTCTCAGTTGGTAACCTCTCCTACCTTCCACTACCCCCAGTTTGTCACTGCCCAGGTCTGGCTGTGGCTTGGTGTGTCCTGGGGTGTGAGCCCCAACATGCCCAGGCTGTTCTCTCTGGCAGGCAGGCAGGGAAGACATGGCTGCTCAGATACCTTCTCTGTATCGTACTTGAACATGCCTATAATGCTTCATTAAACCTAGCAGACACTTCTGGGTTGCTTAGCAATATGTTCTAGAGCATTCACTTTCTTTTATTTAATGGTACCATAATTAAGCCTTATGAAACATTTTTATTAATAATTAAATATTAAATTGTTAAATATTTGGCTTAAATTTTTGTCTCTGTTCATATTTATTGTTTGTAAGAGTATCCCAGCATGACTTGTTATGGAGGTCGTAATACATGTGTGAAGTCCTCTCTGGTAATTTAAATTCCTGATGGACGGATTTAACATAATGAGTAGTGCTGACTTTGAAGGAATATTGTATGTAATGAAAAGACACCACGCCAAACACATGGCAGTGAGGTGTGCTATTAAATCCCCAAAGTGAGATTTCAGTGTAAACTGTCAAAATGTGTCAGGTGTGCTTGTTTATATATATTATTTCATTCAGAATAGCTCTATTTTCACCCAGCTGCATGTGCTTTTTTAATGAGGTTTTATTGTGAGGTCTTCACCTTAAGGTAATGCTGTTATGTGTCTGTTCCTCTTGTTTTACAGATGTCTGTTGTGATGATCGTAATGTTCTTGGTGGCATGGTCTCCATATTCTATTGTGTGTTTGTGGTCTTCCTTTGGAGACCCAAAGAAAATTTCTCCTGCAATGGCCATCATAGCTCCTCTCTTTGCAAAATCTTCCACATTCTATAACCCCTGCATTTATGTCATTGCAAACAAAAAGTAAGTGTTCCAAATTTAGTACCAGTCTATTTCATGATTTTAGCACTATCATTTGAGTATAGAAGGATCACCTGTAAAATATGGCAAGCTGATTAGTGACGAGCAAACGGTACATCACTGTTAATTTACCAAAGATGATCTTTTTGAGCAGAAAAGCCTAAAATAAATTGTTTTGATCATCATCAGAACATACTGAATTTATATGTATTTTGAGAACACAATAGCTTTTGAAAGTCCCATTTGCGTTTTCTCAAGGGGATTCAGTATGGAATTTGGGTTACATCAGTAGTAGACTGGTTTTAATGACTGTGGCTGAAGTGTGTGTGTCATGTAACTTGTGTAGATTTTCTTGGTTTTATTTGGGATGTATCTTATTCTGACTGATTAGGATGGATTGACACTTTTCATTAAAGTAAATAGGTTAAGCCTATTCTAACTTGAGCAAGCATAGCAAATGCTCTAATCAAGCCAGTGCCTCTGACTGAGGACTGTGTTTTGAAAAGAGAAATTCTTCCTGTCTCTGTTACCAACCTTCAAGCAGAGCATGTGATCTCTGCCTAGGTGAACATACCTGATCCTACTGAGTCAATGGAAAAACATCTGGGTTTTTTCACCATCTTTGTTGTGGCTGTACTGTCTCCTGGGATAAACAAAAGCTGCTGCAATCCCCGTTGAAGAAATCAAATTAGAAATGAAAGACATTCCAGGAAGTGAAAAAGACGCAGGTCCTTTTGAATTCCAAATACATGGTTTTTTATTAAGTGCCTTTTGCTAAAGTTGAAAACCATTGTAATAGTCAAGACCATCTTACCAAATTTTTCCTTCTGTTTAGTTCTCCAGCTAATGATTTTTCTGTTTTCCCTTTCTTCCCCTTTGCAGGTTTCGGAGGGCAATCCTGGCCATGGTGCGATGTCAGACAAGACAAGAGATAACCATAAACAACGCTCTGCCCATGAGCGTATCTCAACGTGCATTGACGTCTCAGAACTCCAGTCATTTGCCTGCATAAGTTACATGGAAAGGAGTGAAATCTGGGTTCAAGTTAATTAATCTTTTGGACAATTAATCTTTTTGAATAATAATCTTTCCCAGCCAGCTGTTTTGTGTTAGTCACTGTAAGCTTTTTAGAGAAGCTAAGGAGAAAAATCCTGCCAACACTTTAGTTTTTGAGAGTGAGGATTGTCGGCCTAATATGTCTGTCCCAACCAAAAAAGGGTAGCAAAGTGACCACTGTGACTCTTACAGAGTTAGACAAGGTGACAGAGGGGCCAGGAAAGACAGAAGTGTGAAGTGCTTAGGTTCAGTAACCCTAGATTTTCCGTATGTATTGATTCCTTTCATGAAGTGCTTTTCACCAACTTCCCTTGAAAGTTTTCCAGACATGAAATATTCTGGATAATCCCTGTGGCTCTGTATTTCCATACTGAATGTCCATGTTGATATGGTTTGCAAAGTTCTATTTCTGTGAATATGTTAGGGTGTCAAAATACCTACCCTGACCCCATAGAATCTTTAATTAAGTTTTAGGATTTTGAAGGAATTTCAGCGTATTTAAGATATTTTTAAAATTTTGACTGGCAGAACCAAACTAATTTGTAGGAAAGACAGCTTTTGTAAGTAGCATGTTTCTAGTGCTTGTGACTGCACAGCAAATCCTGAAAATGTGACAAAATGTACTCTAAAGCTCCACACTTGGGAGGAACATAAAACTGAGTAAATATTTATGGTAATTTCTCATCACTTCTTAGTCAATCTTATGTTTATATAGGTCTGATGTTTAATTTTCAAGAAATACCTTTGGCAGTCTGAGCAATGGATTTATTCAGGGTGAAAAAGATGACTTTGTGTAGACCTAGCTTCAATTATTATGTGTGTGTGTGCATATGCAGTTTGGCTTTGCAGTGTAAAACTTATTTAAAGTATATGCATATTTTTGGCAAAACCCTGTTTTTACAGGATTTTTTAAAAGCTCTGGAATCTAGGCTTCCTCTTAATTTGTCATTTTCAGTATTAAAGAAAATGCCATGCAATATCCTCATGGTGTACTAGATTTCCTTCAGGAACCTTGGGACACTTTATAGACAGTAACTAATGCACTCCCTCTTAGGAGAAGAAAAGCAGTATTTTATTACACACTGAGTACAACTGGCATATTAAAACAGCCTTGGAGCATGGCTGGATGTGATTTGCAGCCGAGAGTGTTCTGACAGAGTGAAGAACAAGCTGGTTTAACCGATGCCATTCAGGATACATTTGAAGGTTAAGCAACTACAGATCTTGGCTAATCTGTTGTAATCTGCTGTTACTAAAAGGATGGCTGCATTCACATTCGTAGCACACTGCACATGAGTGCCTAGGAATAAAGCGTTCACATTTCTTCATGTCAGTTCTTCTGGGAGGAAACCATGTATCTGCTTATTTACTTCTACCTCCTAATAAGTTTTTTTGAAGAAGTTAATGGCTTTTGTCCTTCTCAATGCACTTGCGTTTACCATGGCAGAAGTGATGGCACTGGAACGAGGTATATATTTTATTATTTGTTATACAGGCCAGTTTATAAGGAAAAGGGCTGAAGAAATTTGAGATAACATTCTCAGACACTGCAGATTAGTTCTAGCACAGATGAAATGAAGGTGTATTTTGTATTAGTTTTCTATGGCTAGCAGCATTCCTGAACAGGAGCAGATGGTGATTATGGCTTTGTACTTAGCAAATAGCTACTCTAAATCTTCATTTTTTGCAGGAGGCAATTTCTTTCTGCTCCATGATATTCCTACTATGGCAATATCTTTTCTATTTCTACAAACTAGTTAACTACTGCAAGGTGATTCTGGTTTAAATAAACACAGTAGTTTCTTTGGTTTTTTGTTTTGTTTTTTTTTTTTTTTAAATCTGCAGTAAATAACGGAATTTTTGATATTAAGGAGGTTAATTTGAAATGTGGTGATCTGATATTGTCATGTCAATTTTAGGAGATACTCCTTGTCATTGCTATTTATTGTTGTAGCCTATCTGGTATAAAGCTGCATGAGGAAAAAGTAAAATAGAGGAAGAATCTAAAGAAAAGGGGGAGAAAATTAAGGATAAGATTTATTGAGGGCAGGGAAATCTTCAAGCTAGTATGTGCAAACAATATGCCAAGGAAATTGATTCCTGAAATCAAATAACTGAAAATTCTGAGAAATCCCATTTCACTGAAATCATTGTAAGCAGAAAGTTCTTGTCATCTCTATAAAGCAAGTATTTGTACATAAGCATCAAAAGAGGGCTAGAAAGCTCTTCTTTACTGAATTTTCTCTAGTATATTTTCAATTTTCAGTCTATTCACAAAGGTAAGTACAGAAAATACGTAAAATCTTCATCACACAGAAACACTAGAAATTTGTAATCTTAATTTTGAATTTTAATAATTTTTATAAGGGGGCATGCAGTTCACACTTGAGATACATATATGTGTTATTCCTTGTACAATGGCTTCTGTCTTTCAGTTGTCAATAGAGTGAGGGGTGGATAGAGGGTGGTGCTTACCTACTTTAGAATAAAGCAAATCTGGGATTCATGTGGAAGGATCAATTCTGGTTTGTATTCTTTTTGTCCTTAGAGACTCCATGTTTGAGGAGTTTGCTCAATTTTTAAATGGAAAGGGCTGTTCTTGATTTCCGTGTTCTTTGTTCTGGTGGTAATGTTGCATTTAAATCTGAAATTCAAATTTCTGATAAATAAATGCAAATGTGTCTCTCCCTCTTTTGTTTTTTTTTGCTTTTTTTTCCTCCTGGTGCTAGGTCTGTACTCTGTAATGACCCTGACATGTATGAGATCCCTGTGAATATTCCTGTGGATACTGTAAAACTCCGCATAGAGAGAACTGTCATACGAAGGATTCCGACCGAAGCCTTTTACTACCTGGTAGATCTCAAATACCTGTGGGTCACTTACGACTGTGTGGCCAGCATTGATATCAGCAGCTTCTATAACTTGAAACAACTGCACGAGCTGAGGCTGGATGGTAATCTGCTTTCAACTTTCCCTTGGGAATCCCTGGCAGAGATGCCCAACTTGCGGACTCTTGATCTGCACAACAACAAAGTGACCAGCATTCCCGCCGATGCTGGCCGCTTCCTGAGAAACCTCACCTACCTGGACCTGTCCAGCAACAAGCTGACCACCTTGCCATCAGACCTCATGGACATCTGGCCCCCCTTCTCAGGAGCTATCGTGTCCAAGAACACAGACATTCTGGTGACACAGAGAGTAATTTTGGGTATGTTAAACAGCCTGTCTCATTCCTTATTGAAATATACCTAAACATTAAATTGGAAGTGAGAGTAGTTAGGGGACCAGCCTAGGATGCAGGAGAAGGGTTTTTACCCAGGTCAGTCTTCTGGTTTGCTCTGTTATTATTTATTTATTTTCTGTTGGTAGCAGAAAACCACGAAATGAAGATAGTGACCTCCATGTGTGTTGTTATCTCAAAGCTATAAAACTGAAGTAAAATCTATGAGAATCCAGTCTGCAGGAATGCAGGCCATGTGGAGTACACAGCAGCTATATAAATACAGGACTTAAATTGTGTTTCTGGTGCCATTTCCCTCATCTCTGTATGTGTTTGCAGAGTAAGCATGTCCATTTGCAACTGCTTTTTTTTCAGAGGCTCACAAGCCAAGCAAGTATCTAGAGCTGATCCTCACATAAAGCCTGTCCTGTGACACAATGCTGCAGGTGGTGTTGGTGGCTCAAAATAGGGCAACTCTGCTCTTCCTGGGACTTCTGTTACTTGCATTGCTCTACAGCTGACTGATTATCCTGAAATTTTTCCCAGTTTACATATTGAATATGAGACAGAACAGGAATGTGATCCCTACATTTTCACAATACTTTTTATAGTGTTTGAGGTAAGCATTTAAGAATCATTTGATTAGACTCTGTTTTTTTTTTTTTTTTCATAATTTGATCTCTTTCTCTAGCATGAAATTTCATCAGTTCTCTTTTGTGGTGGTGTGCTTTATCTGACACTGTATCTCCACTTTCTAGTCTTGCCAGGGTAGCCTCTTTCTTTTCTTCAATCTCAGGTTGGAACAGTTCTATCAATAGTGTTCTTTTCTATCTTTTCTAGTGTTTACATATAAGAGTGTGTTTTGATATTTTTGTAGTACAACAGGTGGAAGGGAGGAAAACCAGCTGGCTGGTCTCTACTGCACTAATTCTATAAGCACTGGTAAAGATCTGTCCTGCATTGTACTGCCCCATATTTCCAACTTCTTGGTCTAAACCCCCTCCATTCAGTGTTCATTTTTTCAGCTGTTTTGTTTCACAGCAGAAGGTGCAGCTTGAAACTCGTTCAGATCATATTTTATATGAGTAGCTTATAATAGATGCAAGTAGGCTTCATGAATTCATAAGCATGATAACTGTAGGCTTGCATCATTGAACAATTTTCATTTCTTCTGGATTTAAAAAACAAAGGAAAAAAGGAGGAAAAGCTGTAGAAGTAAGTCCATCTCAGTACTCCTTTCCCTGTCCCCACACTGAAGACTACAGGAGGCTGTAAAGTTGGAGCTGACTGTGCTAGATGTAATCCTCATGATCTCATGTGGGAGTCCCAGAGGTTGTTTCCTTGTCTTATATAGCCCTCACCACTTAAAAGACAAAACAAAAGGAACTAACAAAAAAACCCCAACCAAACACCAAAAAATCTTAAAACCTCACACACTCTTCTCTCCACTTTACTCTGGGAACCATTTGCAGGCTTCCTTGGTGCAGGCACTTTTCCAGCCGCCTGTAGTCCTGGCAAACCCTCTGGTGCCAGCATCGAGTTCTTTGGAGGTTTGGGATGTGACCTTCAGACCATTTTCTGTTATGAAATACAACTGGGTTTTAACAGAGATCTCCAGAGGGGAACACACGTTGGGTTTGAACAGAACCTTGCTGCTTTTTTTTTTGTAGTGTTAGGTGCTAAGGGAGGCTCTGTGCAGCCATTATAGATTTGCACCTGAGAATACAAAATGCCAGGTAGTACTTTCCTTCTGTTACATTGAGTAAATTCACCTTAGGTAAGCTGTGAATGAAGTAGCTGATTTTTTTTTTTCACTGACATCATAGTTTTCTGATGAGTGTATCCCAATGCAGACAGACAGTGCTTGCCACATAAGAAACTATAGTGAATAAGAAAACATACCCTTTCTCTGGAGATTAGAAAGTGCAATGCTTTTTGTGTCATGGGTTATTTTGACAAGTTTGTTTAGACTCCACTGAGTATTAGTGCTTCCCTTCTGATACCTCTCCTGTCTCTACTGGGCTCACTGGAGCCTGTGGAAGAAGTGCATCCCATAGATACTCTCCTCCTCTGAGCTACAGAAAGGGATCACAGAGGTACGTGGTCAGGAAGGATCTAGCCTGCTGGGATACAGATCCAAAGGAACTGAGCCATTCTGGAAAAGTCAGAGCTGTTCATAAAGCCAGTGGCCAGACCACCCCAGAGCCTTCCGTGGTAACCTCCAGTGCTTATCTGTCAGGGTAGTGAGAAAGTTTCTCTTAATATCTAACCTCAATCTCCCTTACTGCAAACTAAGCTGATTACCTCTTGTCCTACAGGGCATGGGAATGCAGAACAACTAATCACCATTTCTTATAGTAATCTTCCATAGGTTTTCCTTCCCCATTTGCCATCCTAACCAACCACATCATTTCTTTCACCAGCTTCTAATATAATGTGAAGGGAGTTCTTTTTGTTGTTTGTTTGGCTTTTTTTGGTTGTTTGTTTTTTTGTTTTTTGGTTGGGGATTTTTGTTTTGTTTTTGTTGGATTTGTTTGTTTGTTTGCTTTTGGTTTGGTTTGGCTTTTTTTTTTTGCTGTGCATGGTATTTTGTTTTTTTGTTTTTTTTTTTTTTTTCATTTTCTACCATAGTTACTGGTTCCCTTTGGACTCCTTTAGGTTTAAAAAAATGTTTCTCTCAAAATGTGATGCCCACAATTGCACGCTTTGATCCTCAGGAGTGTCCTATGTGCTCCAGTCACTCTCTGTGGGAGCATTCATCCTGACCTGTGTACCTACATGGAATGGTCACTGCAGCCAGAACTCTGCTGGAAGCTGGAATACAGAGTAAATAAATGCTGGTTTGGTCTAGTCAGGAAAACAACAGTCAGATCCTAATTAGTGCAATCAATTATAGCTTGAGCGTCTTCTCTCATGGTTCTGGCAAAACAGGATTGTCACTTGTGTGTAATTAACAAGATCAAAACCAGCAAGGCCCTAAATTCAAATGTTTGTGCAAATGTATTTTTTAACACCAGGAGGCAATTTTATCTTCAGTGTCTTGACTGAGCATCAGGATGGTTGCTCATATGAGAAAGTTCAGGTTCCCCATGTTTACTTCAAGTACTCTTGGAGGAACCAAAGGCTACTTTTGCCAGAAGACTGGCACATTAGTGTCTCCTTATTTTAGTTCATCTAAGAGGTTTGGGTTTTTAAACTACCTCCCACTGTATGATGTTCATGTGTGTGTGCACTGTGCTAAATGAAAGAGGGTTAGGGAATGATTCCTGCCCCTATGGCCAAGTGGCTCATTCTGGCTCTCATCCACACAGTCTGGGCCCAGTTCTCTTTAAGTCTGTCTGTCTGTTCCACACTTGGTAAGATTTAGCCCTCGGTTCTCTGCAGGCTCTACAGGATTCTGCAGTGACTCTAAAGTGTATTTCTGGGAGTGGGAATGCTTTTTCTTCAGTCTAACCTGCCTGAAGTTGTGTGAGAATTGCACTGGAAACCATGCAACTGTGCTTTACAAAATAGCAGGGGACTGTTGTATGCCTGAAGGGCTGACAGATATGCAGAGTAGTTTGGAGATACAAAACCTGCTGCACTTGCACTGGGGAAAACAACAGGATAGAGAGAGCCATCCATGGTGTGGTCTCATCCATAAGCCTATCAGGGAGCAATCCCTGGAGTGCAAACTGTCCCTGGACCCATGTCTGGCTTTGTCTTGGAAAGTGCCCTTTGGAACAGCTCAAAACAAAGCTGTGGAGTGAGCTGAAAATCAAACAGTGTGTGAATTCATCTGGCCCTCTTGGTTACCTCTGGAGCCATAGCCTAATACTTTGATCCAAATCACAACTACATTTCAGCACTGGCTGCTGTACAGAGATTTACATTTCTGGCAGGAATGATGGCAGTAGCATTTTCCGTATGGTGGACTCTAGTGAGTCACTGAGGGGAACAGAGGAGTCCAGTATCTGACAGAGTGGCAGTTACGTGAGATCTTGCCTCTGTTACGTGCAGAGGTGCCAAAAATTTGGAATGCTGCAGGTCCATCAGGCTCCCAGCTGTTATGCTGAGCCATTGGGCAGATACTGCTTTCCCCAAAACTACTCCCTAGCCATTGCCATGTGGTGAAAATGCTGTGACACAGTGTTGGATATGGAATTTTCTGTTTAGAACCATGGATCAAAATGTGTAGGTTCAGTTGGAAAGAGCCTGGGGTAGGCTGGCTCAAGCTGTGGTGAATTAAAATTTCTATCAGCCCAAAACTTGAATATTTTACATCTTGCTGTTTTGCTGCAACTGAAAAGCAGTGTGTTACACAAGTTATGGTCTGAGTCTGGTTACTGATTTACAAAGGAAATTTTGCTCATAGCTAAAGTCCATATTGACACAGCACAGGGAAACCCTGCTACAAAAGACAAATGTGCATGCACAGACACACATATACCTAAGTTTTCCATTGTACATGCAAGCACACATACAAATGTCTGAGAGTAAATATAAAATATGTTAACTCTAGAATAAAGAGTTAGAAATCATCTAGAAAAAGAATAATTAATGTTAAAATAACACTGCGTTGGTATATCAAAATGTATAAATATTTATCAATGTTTGTTTTGCCTTGGCTAGTATTTCTTTCTCAGATCAACAAGCTGCTGTGATATTTCTACAAAAGAATCCAGGGTTTATAAAGACTTTCTCTTTCCTCAGATATATGTGCCATCAGAGATTTATCATTATTTTCATTTTTATTTTTGTTTCTTAAGAAATTATTTCTTTTATTAAAGCTACCTAATCTTTTGTATTTTCTTATTTTTCCCCCTTTTTAACCTTTTCTTTATTTTTTCACATGTTTGTTTTCACTTCTAACATCTTGTCAACACAAGCTGTTTAAAGTTCAAATATCCCTTGTAGTTTGGAAACTAGGTTTACATTCACATTTCTGTTCTCTTCAACACTAACTGAAGCAAAATGAAATTCAGTGTTTTATCTTGCCTCCAACTCAATAGTGCTTTCATCTTTTCATTTTGGGAATTCACATGACTTGACAATTCACAATGGCTGGAAAAAATGTGAATACTGTCAGATATTGGCAAGACACAGATAAACAGAGGGTTTGTGCCGTGGAGGCAAGGAAGGAATTCCTGTTGCTGTATATATTATATGTATTTGTATAAGTCTTGCTTCTTTAGGCAGTTCCACTGGGCAGCGTGAGGGATGGGGAAGATGAGGGGACTGACTGACATAGCTGTTCCTTTGCCCTGCACATGGATGGTCAAACCTGCGTCCCAGACTGGACTAAACAACCATCCAATCTAAGGGCTGTTTCATCATTGCTTCATCATTCCTTTTATTTTGTCAATTTCTGATACTTGTAATGACTTAGACTTTTCCTCAGGACACCAGGAGGATATGGAAGCTATGTCAGTATATGTGTTAGGAAAAGTTCCTTCACTAACAGTGGGGTCAGGGAAGCGGTGGAGTCACTATTCCTGGAGGTATTTAAAAGATGTGTAGATGTGGCACTCGGGGACATGGTTAAGTGCTGGACTTGTCAGTGCTGGGTTAACAGCTGGACTTGATGACCTTAAAGGTCTTTTCTAATGTAACCATTTTTTGGTTGTATTTCAAAGGCTTTTGAGTGCTTTGAGCAGGTTAGAAACAATAATAAGGCCCTTCCTTTCCCACAGTAAATTTCTTAACACAGTGAGGAAAATTGACCCCTTATAAGCAAGTCAGAAGAAAAAGAAAATTACAGGAGTATTGTCCCTAACTGCAAAGCTTCCCTAATTGAAAAGACAAGCACAAATCAGTCATGTACATGTGCTTGATTGAGCAGAATTTTTATAAGAACAAACAGTTGATGTGCCTAGATGTGGAAAACACTTGGATAGTATCTTTTCTCCTTATGAATATATGTGTGAAGTTCACAGGCAAATTTTTTATATTTTGGAGATTTTTTTGAGGATAAGCAGTTGCTGATACACTTTCATTTGACTTCTCCTTCTCAGCAAATGATAAGTAGTGAATAGATGTAAAATCTCTTCTGTCTGGAAGGGGTGAAATTGGATTGTGATGTCAAAGTCATGGAATCTCTTCAGGTCAAGTCTTGTTTTAAAGAGCAGGGATTAATTGGGGTTTACCAGAGTTTTAACCAATCACTACCATTGTGCTTAAAATAACCTAATCTTGGTCTGGTGATAAAAGGAAGAAGTAGTAAATGATTCATGTGTTCTTTCATCTGCAGGTTTTTTTCCAGAACAAACCCCATTTTTCCAACAGCTGTTTTGATAATTCTTAACAATACACACTGGACATTATTTGCAGGTGTTTAGAGCTCTTTCTTTCTTTTAATACTGGTTTGGCTTACATGACTTGTTTATTGTACTGATAAGTAAATTGAGTAGTGAGGGGTCCTTGCATACCATCCTTTATTTCAGACCATAAGTTTTGTTTATTATTAGTACTTGGGAAAAATGAGAAATACTTTTGGGTATGCCTAAGTCCAATAGGAAAATACTTCAACTCCTGGGTGATATGCTGTGTTGTATTTTGCCTGGTGAAGCCACTGTTTCTCTATGGAAGTCAGCATAATGGAGTAATCAATACTAGCTGAGAATTTAGACTGATATTCCTCAGCAATGGCTATTCTCTTTTAACATAACAAGTTCACAAAGAGGGAGAAACTTCTCATTCAAAGACTGGAATCAAGAAAAATGTTTTTGTTTCTTACAGAAGAGAGATAGAGTTCTTGTGTGCCATCATAAAAATATTGTAGTCAGCACGGTGTTTTGTGGTCCTTCCTATTTTCTGGTCTTCTACTACTCTTCTTCGATGTATTTCAGAGGCTGTACTAAATTGAAGCNCTGAGAAGCTGTCTTTCCAGGAGGCACAGGCAGGCGAAAATGTATCATCAGTCTTAAGACATCTTTTCAAAGTGTTTTTTTCCTAAGTACTGGTAGCGCCAGCACATCACTCTGCTCCTGTAAACTTCTGTGAAGATGTTTATCTTAGTAAGCATTCATACTGTTCTCCCTAAACTCTGAACATACCCCCCCACCAATCACCTGAACAAAAAACACAAGCTGAAAGAGAAAAGATTAACTCAGAATAGGTCCAGGGTTGTCCTCTGTTGTATTCAGTGGTAGTCATGTCATAGGGTGATCACAATATCCATATTTGCCTGACAACTTTTTTTTTTTCCTTCTTCCCTCCCTGCCTCAGGTTTTCAGGACAACCCATGGTTTTGTGACTGTCGCATTTCAAAGCTAATAGAATTTTCCAAAATTGTGGACACCTCCATTGTACTTCTTGATCCACTGGTTTCGTGTAGTGGACCTGAGAGCCTGGCAGGAATCTTGTTCCAGAGAGCTGAGTTGGAGCAGTGTCTTAAACCATCTGTGATGACCTCAGCAACAAAAATCACCTCACCACTGGGCAGCAATGTCCTGCTACGCTGTGATGCCACGGGGTACCCAACACCACAGCTCACTTGGACTAGGTCAGACAATATTCCGGTGAACTATACAGGTATAACTGCTCTTTTATAGGAAACGGGAGAACAAAAATTGTTGGGTTGCTTGTGCTTTGGGATTGTTGTAATGGGTAACAATGGACCATGTATTGCATCAAGCTGGTAATCATATCCGTGCAACAGCTGCTATGAAATTCTTTGTCTAGTTCTCAGTCTTAACAGGTCCAGCAGACTGTTTTGATTCTGGATGTGGTCTGCTGCAAGAACAATGCATGTGGAAGGGAGAAATGGATGAAGAGGGGGAAGGATAAGGGAAAATGGAGTTTGGGTTAGTTGGACCCTAACTCAGAAGCTGGAAAGCAGAAAGGAGAAGTTTTTGCTGGAACATCTGTTTGAAAATGTTCATGTTAAAAAAGCCAGTGAGGCCATAACTGAACGGCTTAAAACTCAGCATTGTAAACACAGGATTTTCCAAATTCATGTTTTTTATGTTATTTGCAAATGTTGAAAGGCTATATTTGTATGATGTCATTCTAGCTGCTATGACAGATACTTATGTAGTAACTTAAATGTAAAAAATTCTACTTGCTAATGCCAAGTGGTTTGTAGTTATCATAGGTCTGATGAAGGTAAGAGTACTGAAATATCTTAGGACAAAGATAATTTCCAATAGTGTTTTAAATGGGTAACATGATCAGTGTCACGTGAAGTCAGTGGGTCTTGTATTTAAGAGTCAATAGCAGCTTTAAGACATGTGATTTTACTTTATGTGTTTTTTTTTTTTTTAATATGTGAAACTGCAAACTATATTCTAATTACTCCAGACATTTATTTCCATTTTGACCCAAGCTGAGCACTTCTATTTAATAATAGAGTACAGCTGGGAACCCCATAGTTTATGTTGGAAATTTGTTGTTGTTACTGGGGGTTTTTTGACTGCTTGTGTTTCATTTTTTAAAATTTCGTACATATGATTCCTTCTGGCAGAAAGGAAAGAAGCAGTCTAATAATGTTTACTTCCTCTTTACTTCCCATTCATAATGTTTTACTCTCTGCATTTTCCCGTAGTAATTCAAGAAACTCCTGGAGAGGGTGTCAGATGGTCCATAATAAGCTTGACAGGAATTTCATACAAGGACGCAGGAGAATACAGATGTAAAGCCAAGAACTTGGCAGGGATGTCAGAAGCTGCTGTGACTGTCACAGTGGTTGGTGTAGTTACTACAACTATGTCACCACAGAAGTATGGAAGGAAGCCAGAGGCTGAGAGGCAGAACACAACTCAGGAGGAATCCAAGCAGGAACCCGAGAGGACAACCACACCTCTTCCCACCACACCAGCCACCACAGCTCTGGTTAGCACTGAAAGATCAACCGGCATGACATTTACTGACAAAAAGCAATCCAGGCCCATGTTAGATGGAAGGAAAATTTCAAAGGCAGTGACAAATGGAAACAAAAAGCAGACTGGAGATTTAAGCAAGAAAGGTGAGGATACTTCATTGAATACAGCAAGTATGGCTGAGCAAAATGTTACTGTGAAGAACCTAAGAGTGATCAGTGAAACTGATGAAAGGGTGACCTTAACTTGGAAAACTGTCAATGCCACGGGCAATTCTGCTGTGACTGTGTTATATTCCAAGTATGGTGAGAAAGATATGTTGCCTCTCAGCACTGATTCTAACAAAAACAAAGTCACAATTGATGGTTTGCAGCCTAGTACTCAATATATGGCATGTGTCTCACCCAAAGGCGTGCCACCTACAAAAGAGCAGTGCATTGTTTTCTCCACTGATGGGTTAAATGATGAAAGCAGCTCTCAGTTTTCTATTCTGATAGTGGCCAGCAGTGCAGCATGCGTGGTTATTTTACCTTTGATATTTTTCTTACTCTACAAAGTTCTAAGACTTCATTTCAAACCAAAATCTGCAAAGGAAGCTGAACTTGCAAAAGAGACCTATGTGCAGTTTGAAACACTGTCGCTGAAGCCTCGAACACTGGGTGCAGGAGACCAGCTCTGGGCACGAAGGTACACAGATGAGTCAGAAAGACTTCTCCTTTGCTCTAGGTCAAGCATGGATTCTCAAATGACCTTCAAAAGCGAGGGCTCCAGGTCTGAGTATCTGTGTTGAAGGCCTGAGGGTGGAGATGAAATAAATAATAAGTAAAATTACTTCAAAATGATGGTACTGCATCTGGAAGCAGGTTGATGCTAGATGGTGGTCAGAATACATTATCTGATGTAATAGAATTTTACTGGATGGTGGTGGGTAAGAGGGAGAATAGAAGGAAAATGTTGCCTGTTTATTTTCTTCTTTTTTTATGTTTGTGATTTCTGATGTGAAGGAATGTTGTTCTTCCAAGGAAAAATACTGTATGAAATGGTTCCCTGGTTAAAGATATTTTATGTTTTTATCAAAACATTCTGTTTTCTCTTCCCTCATTTTACCACGTGGTGTGCTAGTTACATGTATCAAACATGAATGACAATATTAATTGAAATAATATTGAAATAATTGAAATAATTAATTGAAATAATTGAAATTGATGTCCTTCAAAATAATAGGAAAACAGTTTTAACTACTTCTATTGTGGTCAAAACTGTTTGAAAATACAAGTTTTCTTCTGACATCAGCTTGTGCTTTGAGGTGTCATACAGCTGTTTGTACAGTATCTTGTGGTGGAAGTATTCTCAGGCTAGTCGAGACTGAAGTCAGAGTTTATGGACTCTCGAGAGGTACAACACACATGGTATTGTCATTTTGTAGATGCTACTGCAAAGGGCAAAGAAGCTTCTTCAGTGCTCTGAAGCTCAGGTAAGATATTATGAGTAACTCTGAGAGAGACACTAGATAATAATGTTAATTTACATCAAATGATCTTATTGCAAAATCTCAGCCTTAGAATTTACCTGGATGTGTCTGTCTATATACCTCAGTTTCAGAAGTCTCTGTACAGAATTCTGTGGTACTGTGTAATACCACACACACTCATATATCTGTATATTACACTATTATGTACTACACTGCATTAATATAATACATTTAAAGATACAGCAAGAGGAGCTTTTGTCCTCAAGTCATGTTGGATGTGAAGTTTAATGAGCATAATGAAAGCTAATTGAGAGTATGCTTCCCAATGTTTAAAAATCAGGAATTAATAGTAACAATGAATTCATAATTGCCTATTAATGTTAATAATGAAGAGTCTATTCTGAGGCTAATTTTTTCAATGCCTGAAGTAAATAAGAGAACTTTTGTTGTTTTAGGTTCAGATATTTTGTTTAGAAGTATGTATGAATTGTGAGCCACAGTTTTTCCTAAAAGTTACAGCTGTGTTCTTTTCTTGGATTTTTTTATGCCTAGAGGAACTGTTTGTTTTGCTAAGAAATAGGAAATCTATATATTCCAGAAGGAGAAATATTACTCAAAGCTACAAACCAAAGCTTAGTTTGTCAGCTTCAAAACAGTGACATTTCTCAGTGTCACTAAAGTAGGATGAAATTTTGCCTGCTGGAATGCTGATGAGCCTTATCTTGTAAGGCCTAGATGGTGAGAGGAAAACACTTTGTCAAAAAGCCACCAACATAAAATCATGGCAGGAAATGAACTCACTGAAACATGTCTGTAGTTCCTACACTGTGGTGTCCAAGGACCAGGATTAGTAGAATGAATATTTGGGACTATGGGAGCTGTAAATAAAGAAGCAGGTGAGATGTTCAGAAGGGCAAAATTAGCTTTCCTGCTTAGAATTAGCCATGGTGTTCCTTTCTGTGTTGCAAGTATGTGTGGTTAAAAATCAATCTTCTTTTTCCATGAATGATTTTTATTGCAGTGAAAATGGTTTTAGCTTTTTAAGGGGAATATTTTACTTTGGCTGGATTTTTTTTTTAGATTTAGGATTTTTTAGGGAAAACAGATTCTTTTTGTGTCAAAACCAAGGTTCATCTGACAAGTTTATGACAAACCAAGTTTTTAACAGGACCTGAAGTGTTACAATATTTGCCTTCTATTTTCCTGATAGACAATATAGTTGGTAGTTGTTGAAGGTGTTTCCAACTAAAAACACCATGTTTGTTGTTAATGAGAATGATTGTTTTAACTTTTCTTTCTTTCCCGTTGAGCATTTGATTTCAGGTTTCAAAGCTCTAAATCTAGTTCTGAAGTTCAAAAGTGATATCGCCTGACTTTCAGGTGATACATCAATGTATCGAACTGAGGTAGTGCGTAATTTGCTTGAGGGAGCTCACTTGTGAATGTTAAACCTTTTGCTTTTGACTAATCCTTGTGGAATTAGCATGTCCTAAAGTAAGAAATTAATCTCTGGCCACATGGGCTATCAGTTTATCAAAGATGGAATTTACTATAAAGAAAATGTTCTTTCAAGAAAACATGTTTTACATTATTTTGTCCACAGTTCTTGAGACAAAAGAGTTGCATAATCCAGACATACTTCTGTAACTCATTAGAAAACACCAAATGTGCTGGGTGGTGAATTTTGGTAGGAATTTGACACAAAGGGCAAATCACACAATAAAGATGTTTTCACTGTATCACCCAGGACTGGTTTATTTAAAGAACTGAAGAAATACTTTGCTAACAGATGTAATTTTTTATGTTGTCAATTGCTAATAATGGAATTGTTGTGAGATAGATTTTGTCGCCCATAATCATTTGTACAATGTCTTTTGAAATGCAGTACTGGATCAATCATCAGTATGAAGAATGATGACTTAAATCTGTGCTTGCCTGGTAGAAGAATTTGGAGAGGATTTAACCCATGTTTATGTATCGCCTTTCATATGTTTTGCACTTTGTTAATGAGTTGATTCTGCTTTTCACCGAAAAGGTTAGACCTCTTTTTATACAGTACCTACAGTCAAAATTGGATGACTAGTGAAATAACTGAGTAATGTGAGCTGAATTCTAAGTAAACTTCATTTTTACTTAGAGCTTTAGTGGGCCTTAGTACTTATGATAGTAAACTATAATCTTGGCTTCAATGTGCACTTAATAAGCCAAACTTAAGACATCCATGCATCTATTTTAGTTCTTGCCATAGCTCACAGTGGGCTTTACATTCCTTGCACCATCATCAGATTCTCATACTTTTCTCAGGCAGGGAATGAGGAGAGAAAATTCTTTTATGTGTAACATGAAGACGTCTGTAATAGCCAAACCATCAGACTTGGACTATATCTAGGAGGCTAAACAAAGGACATTTTAAACTCAATACTTTTTCAAAGAAGTAATTAAAATAGAAGTTGTTTTGATGTGAAAATAAAAAATTGTTTTTATATAAGACAGTGTGTTTGCCTGACCCTTTTGTCTTTTTTTATAGCTTTAGAAAATATGTGATGAGTGTAGCTGAGGGGACAAAAGACAATCTGGAAATAAATGAGAGAGAATACAGAAAGAAGGCTGAGAAACAACAGAAGAAGAGAGAGAATTCTGGGACTGTGTGCCATAAAGTATTTTGGTTGAAATTGTAGCATGACAAGGATTCTGGGGCATCTGCAGACAGGTAGCTGTAAAATTATGGGTGAAGATACTGCCCTTATTGCAGTGATTGGAGCTCTACAAATGCCTGGTTTTGACAAGGTGGGGGCAGCTGTAAAATTGGAGTGTGGCGCAATGGGACTGGGGGAATTTGAAGAATCACTGGAAGCTGGCCTTAAAGTCTGCCTGTGTCCCAGTGAAAGTCGTGAGAGGTTTTTGGAGAGCATTGCCTTTGAACTGAAAAGGGGGGGAGCAAGTAGCTTTTGAGTTTATTGCAATAAAAAGGGGCATGCATCAGCAGTGGTTCTGGAGAGGCTCTGAAACCAAGAGATAATATCCTACAATCATCCATTTTGATGGATGATTTTCTTTTCAAAACAACCAGTTTGTTAGATTTGTGGCTGGGAGATAAGCACAAACTTGAATCTTCGTCATGACAACAGATGAGATTTCAAAACTAACCTTTTTTTAATTATCTAACTGCATGTAGATTGGAAACCTGCTGACCTGGGTTCATTCTCTCACAGAATTCATTGCATTGTTCTAGGTGTTACAGAAAGCCACAGAAGCTCCAGGTCAGCACTGTCATGTTCCTTTGTTGAAAATGAGAAGTTCTCAATAGAACAGATACTTTCTCTTTTATTTGTAAATCACTGAAAATTTTTTACTCTGAATTTCAAAAGATCATCACTCCCTTCAGAGTAGAGGCACAATTAATATGTCATTTTGTTTAATATCTGAAAGACTCCCTTACTAAAAAGTGGAAAATCAAGCCGAAATATCAGTCTGAAACAGCTTGTCTGAAGGAGATATTTTTTTTACAAAGCTGTATTATTTGTCAGTGTTCAAGATGGGAGTCTTTCCAGTCAAAAAGGCAGAAAGCAGTTATGAACAAAAGGATACAGTATTTTCCAATATAGAAGTAGCTGCACTTTTCTCCAATTTTCTATTTTTTTATGAAATAACATCCTAACCTGGTGTATAGAAAAGAATGTGGAATTGCTGCAGCAAGATCAGTAGCACCTACCAGGTATGTATTTTAAGTATATTTGTTCTAACTTCAAGTCTGGTATTTTTAAAAGACCCTTGATTGACTTAAGAGTATTATGAAAGGAGCTGACAGTGTAAACAGCTACAATTAACTTCTCATAATAATGGAATACCAGTTTACTGACAGTGTATGAATGTCTATATTTTGCAGAAGAGGCTCTGACAAGAAAATACTTTATTCTAAAATATGATGAGCTATCAAATATTTGACACATCTTCTAAATCAAAGGAATTTGGTAGTGGTGTGGCTTCTTGGGTGTTTTTTGGTTGGTTGGTTGCTTGGTTTTTGTTTGGTTTTGTTTTGTTTTTGGTTTTTGTTGTGGTTAACTAAGATCTGAGAGTAAGGTGACTGAGAGAGGACTTGGTGAAATGCTTATGCCCAGAGAAGGCTAAAATAGAATGTGTTTTCTTACTTTTAATACAGGAGAAAGGAGCTTTATACGTGTGTGTGTATTGAGGGCAGGAATAGAGGGTTCCAAGGTTGTTGCCTCAGACAAAGTTCAAGCAGTTTCTCCTAAGGCCTCTGGTATGGGCTGCTGGCACTTGAGAATGCTACTGGACTAGATGGAAAGTAAGAACAGTCCAAAATGACAATTACTAGTAGATTCGGTGCAGCTCTAATTTAAAATCAATGGGTTGCTTGTTCAGCCAAGTAAATTAGTGCTTTGTTGATTTTTTTT
>VZRF01015233.1:190389-279419 GCA_013396875.1 Vireo altiloquus | reverse complement strand
GGCCGAGCCCCAAAACACTCTGGCTCTGGGGGGGCTCCGCCTCCGCCCCAAAGGCAGGTCCGAGTCGCTGGTTCTGAGCTCTCCGTGGGGCCGGGTGAGCCCGGGACTGGGCTGTGCCAAAGGCAGGCCTTAGAGCTGAGCAGCAGACTCACGCTGGCCCAGTGAGCCCGGTTTGAACACCAAAGCACAGGATTTGGCCTTGACTTCAAGCCTCCCAAAACACAGCACTTAGTCTCTCTCTTTGTGAAGCCCAAACCCCAGAACACAGGAATTGGTCTCTGCCTCAAGCCCCTAAACTGCAGAAATTACTCTCTCTGAGCCCCAATATTGTCTGAGTGACCCCGCTTTCAAGTTCCAAATCATGACTCAATTTGTGGCTGCACTTGGCCCAATTAGCCTGGTTTTGAGCAGCCAAACTGCAGCACTTGCTTTTCATTTCAAAGCCCAAACACACAGACCATGGTGTTTTAGGCCCCTGAAATGCAGGACTTGGTCCCTGCTTCTCAGCCCTAAATGGGGCCGCATAAGGCCAGCGGGACGTGCTCTCCATTTCTCAGCTTTAGCACTCACCACATAAGCCTGGTTTCAAGGCTCAAATGCCATACAGGACTCAGTATCTGCCCTAAGCCCCTAAAATGCAGGACTTGGTCTCTGTGTGAGCCCAAACCTTGGTAAGTGACCCTGATTTCAAGGTCCCAAAACACAGGACTTGGTCTCTGGTTTTGAGGATAGTGAGTGTAACACTTGGTCTCTGACTTAAGAGAAAAACACAGGGCTTAGTCACTGTTCCTGAGCCCCAAAATCTGTTCATGTGAGCCTGGTTTCAGAGTCCAAAATGCAGGACTTACAATCTGGTTTTAAGCTCTGAACTTGAATTTTGAGTCCCCCGAACACAGCCCTTGGTCTTTCTTTGTAAGCCAAAAAATTGACCAAGTGAGTCTGGTTCTGAGCCCCTGAAACATAACAGTAATTTGGGTCTCTGAAAGCCCAAAACTGCCTGACTCAATCTCAGTTCCAAGGCCCCAAATGCAGCATTTCCTGTTCTGAGCCCCCCAAACCCAGTGTCTGTGATGATTACAAATCATTATTTCTGTAAAAATATTCTTCTAATTGTTAAAGCATGAGGGAGGATCTATCAGGTTTTCCTTTAACAGATTTTTTAATTAAAAAATTAATTAATTAATTAATAAAACAACAGGAATTACAGCTTACATGTCCCCTTCTCTTCTGAAGTATTTAATAATTCTTCTAATATATTTCTTTTTTCACATTACTGATTTGAATCAAAAGAGCAAACTCAGTATTTGTGATTTGACCTCAAGGAACACTGAAAAATGCTTTAATGTAGAAACATTTTCTGAGTCATTTTAATTAGTGAAACAGACAGAATGGTATTTGCCCATCTCCTCCTGCCATTCCCTCCTGGGGAGCAGTGGCTGGTTACTGCTGGATCTTTCTCCCCGAGGTGGTGCCAGATGGGAGCTGTGTGTCAGAGCCTGGAGGGGACTGGGGTGACGACTGAACAGTGAATTGGCACCGCAGCTGCTTCCCTGGGATTTTGGCACTGCATGGTTTGGGCATGACAAATTCCAGGAGTCTGGAAGCCAGGTTCCTAAGATCCCTTCGAGAAGAAAGGAGGCCAGTATTTCCACCTGTTACAAAAGGTGGCTGTGAGGAATTTGTCTGTGCCCTCTCACTGGTGAGACATTTCCTGGGCACTGTGGGTTGTTACAGCACAGAGTGGAACCAAAACTGGTGGCAGAACTTGGCCTTCCTAAGACTGAGCTACCATTAAGAGGGTAAATATGACTGAGGGTAATGGCCAAAATCCCTGACAGCCTCAGGTTTGCCAGCAGTGGATTTCCACATGCCTGCAGCTGGGCATTGGGAACGTTGGCTGAGCACAGAGCACTGCAGTGCCACAGACAGGGCCTCGAGACCTCCTGTGCACATGTGAGCGACGAGCAGTGGGTGGGAAAAGCTTGGGCTTCCCACCTTCCCCAGAGCACTGGTGGCACAGGAATTGTGTGCCAGGCACCTTGCCAGGTCCCATAAAGGCACCTCATCCCCTTTGCCCTAACACCTCACAGCCCCTTGTTAACTCTGCTCTTTTCATGTTCCTGCAGGTAAAGGAGTTCATCCTCCTGAAATATCCCTGGGGCTGCCAGAGAAGAGCTGTTGAGCTGCCTGCACACAAAGCCAGATGCACACATTCTCCATGGGATCAGTGTGCTCTGACAGGGGTGAAGCTGCTCCAGCTCCATGGAACACACACAGAGCAGCCCCAGCACAGCCAGAAGGCTCTGAAGTGACACCAGGCTGATGTGGAACAGAGTTTGTCTCAGGATTATCATCAGGCCCCTCATGATCACATTTACACTCATTCTGTGTGGATGGGGATTTGACAAATCCCTGAATTCCAATTTGGAAGAAAGAGTTTTGTGTCTGACCTTTTATCTCCAGTGCTGTGGGTCTTCCTGCCTTGCTGACATGTCTTCGATCCATCGCATTCCCTTCCATTTCAGTTACAGATGAGGAAAGCTAAAGTAGCAACACTGCTCTTTTCTCTGTTTTGCTTTTGGCTTTGAGTGTTATCCTGGGTTTAGTTTCTGCATTCATTTCACTGCTTTCATAAAACCAACCTGGCAAGTTTGGATGACTGATAAGGAATGAACTTTTCTCACCCACAGCTGCTCCGATATGAATTTTTAAAATCCCTTTGGACTGAACAAATGCAGAAGATATTATTGACAATTTTCAAATGAGATAATAAATCTTAAGGTTTTTCATACATATGTACTCACAAAGTCAGAGTTTTATCTGAACATAATCTAAATGCTCTGAACATTTCCAGAGGCCTCACAAGATACTTTTCTCAAAGTCACAGGAGGATTAAAAGTGAGAGACAAAAAGACATTACCAATAATTCAGCTGGGTACTATGTTCCCTTGGAAGGCTTTAGGAATGTCAGCACTCCAGTCTAAAAAGTGGTAGCTGAGAAAGGCAACCTAGAGATGGGAATGGAACCAAGTATTGGCTTGACAAGAAGCAACTCAGCAAGTTCTGACTGCTGTGATTTTCTCCCTGCTCCCTTCCCCCTTTCAAAAACAAACAAACAAACAAACAAACAAAAAAACAAATAAACAAACAAAAAAAATCAACCACGAAGTTATTTGAGTGTATGCTCCTTAAATAACTGGCATCTGTCCTGAAGTCTTGTAAAGCAAATTGTAGCTCTCTGCAATTCCATCAGCTGAGTTACAGTATCCTGCAAGATTAGACATCTCCAGTGGCAATGCTGACAAGCCCTTCTGTGGAGCAATGCACTGCTGCCCCCTCAGAGAACAAAGCAAAGCTCCTGGGAGGTAATTAAAGAACATTTTGGTCAGCTTGTGATACAAATACAGACGTTTCAGGTTATGAAGAAATAAGCTGGAAACCCACAGAACATCACCAAAGAAGACTAAAGTAAGGAGAGCGACTGGTATTTGTCCAAATGGACCTGAAAGGAAGTGAAAAGGCTGGGAAAGAAAGAGGACAGGAAGATTTCTGAGTAGCTGTGGTTCAGGAAATACTCTTCTGTCTGAACTTCTAATTTTTTTAATTTTGTAGTCCAATGATGGAGACAAAACTAACCCATTTTTTCATTAATCCTGAATCCTTCTCCTTCATTGGGAAAACTGACCCAAATGATGACTTTAGCTTCTTGCTTTACTATCTTGTTAGAAAACAGTATTTGCATATACAAATCTGTTATTTTCAGTGGTGTGTGCCTATATTCTGTGTCAAGCAAAGCTTTTCTTATGTTACCTTTTAATGGTCTCCTCATTATGTAGACCACACTTGGTTAGCTCAATACTTCCAATTGTTCTTCATCTCTGTTACTTTTTGATTCAAGAAGAAAATTTACTGAAAAAAAATAACAAGGAAAACCAATTATTTTAAAATTGATCACTTAATCGCTGATATCTATCTAACAAAGCCATCTTTGGGTTATTTTGGCAAGATGGTAAAATTAGGAGGTAGCTGACCTTAAATGGGGCATTTCTGGATAAGAAAACAGTCAAACCAAGACTTGAAAAGTTAAGACACAAGCTACAGAGAGGAGCCAAGTCACGAAGTCTCTTCTTTCTCTCCTTTCCCAGTCTTTCTCATACAGCCATAATTCACTAAGGGAGTGTTTGAACATTTCCACAACTACAAGGGTTTGGACAGAAGGAATGGGTGAAGGAAATGCATTTTACCATTTAGTCCATACATGGTGGTCTCCTCCTATTCAAAGATGCAAGCCTGAAAAATTCAGAGGTGTGAAGTATGTACAGTCCAAGGTGTAAAAAAGAGACAGGCATTTAAATCACTTTTATCACTTTTTGTATATACTGGTGTTTAAAACAGTATTGCTCAATGACACAGTATTTTTTCTAAGGTACCTGAGTGCCTTATTACTGCTGAAGCATTTGAAGGGATTATTCTGTTTTTAAATAATTTCTGCAGCACAATGAGGAAATCCCACGATGGCTGCATGAGCACTCTTGCCATTGCTTGTGGTTTGAGATGCAGTGAGTTTCCTGGATCATCGTGAGAGAAAATCATGTGCTTAAGGTGCAAGCCAGTAATGAATCAGTAAATAGCTGCCCCTCTGAAGATCAGCTCATTAAGAAGCAGACACTGAATGAAATGAGGTTCCTGGGGAGTCTGTGGCACTGCACTTGCCAAGAAGAGAGGCATGAAACCTCGTTATGTGCCATGACCAAGCAAAAGGAATTTCCACCTAGGCAGGATCTGTGGTTAATATTCTGCTCTTGTGCTTTGCCCACCGAAGCCCTGGCATGCTTTTGTTTATGATGTGGTTCTTGTTCAGCACGTTTCCATGTGAGCAACTACCAGTGGCTCTGTCACCCCCGGCACAGAACAGAGCCCAGCTGAAATGCCAGAGGCTGCAGTTTTGTTTGTGGTGTGAAGAAAACCAAAGAAAAATAACAGAACTTTTTTTTTCTTTTTTCTGTGACAAAAGCCTCAACAATAGCTTTCTTATTCAATAGAATGGTCTTGTATGGATATATTACAGCTGGTCAAAAGACTGCAAGATTATTTAGCTTTTAATTAGCTTTTTTGTACTCTTAATTTTGTTAGTCATAAATAGCTGAATGACACAGTATTTGTGTAACTTACCAATACAAAGCAATATTCGCAGCTTAATTAAATAATTCACATGCCAATCTCTAGTCATGATGCAAAAAGACCAAAAGACAAATGAAATAATCATAGCTCCCTTGGCCAATTTCTTGAAAAAGAGGAGGCGGGTCTGTTGAGACATATGGAAAACAATGTTTCCTGCAAAACAGCAAACTAAAACACATCACTCCCACGTGGTGGGAGGCATGATGCATTTCCAGAGCACACTCTCACTATGAGCAGCAGGTGTGTAACTGAGCAGTTGCACCATTGTTTTAACAGGGAATTGGATTACCATGAACTGGAAGGAAAGAGAGGAGGGCAGGAGAGGAGATGAAATATCTCAAAGTAAAATCCCTATTTCCCCAAGAAATTTTTGTATTGTTTGGAAATTTGTGAAATGTGCCAAATAAAGAAGTGATTGAGAACGCAAATTGCACTGAGATCTGTCTCTGCCAACACCTGCCTAAGTAGGAATCAGCACTGGAATTAAGTTAAGCACCCATGCCAGCAGGAGAGAGGAATGAAGCCACAGAATTAGTTGCTATACATCTGCTGAGGTTTGGGATTTTTCCTTACATCATGGCTTCATTACCTCCTCACCCTATTGTGATACACACATACTGTATGCAAAGAATCTGTACAGCACCAAAGTCCAAGGAAGTCACTATATACTGCTTTACATTGTGTTTAGTAGACAATATCCCACATGAGAACAACAACAAATAACTCTAGTTTTCTCTTGACCAGGTTCTCTGCTCTGGTGATGTTAGTTATGGTAATCCTGGTGTCACACAAGCAGCCTTGTGCAGGGAAATCCACTGGTGGCAGCGTGATGGAAAGTGATCTATTTGTTCTTGTTTTTCTATTGCATATTTGGAAAAGTTAAACCCAAACAAAACTGCCAAGAGACGACATTCCTTGAGAGGAAGAACATGGTTTATGTGTCTCAGCTTTGCCAAAAAACTCTGGAAACCAATGCTTCAGTTTGTGAATAAAGATGTAGGCACAAACACTGCCCCAAGCAGGGTGAAGACCACCCTTGGGCAGAAGTGTTTTGGAGCTGCAGTGGTGAAAGGATGGGGGTGTGCTTTGTTTTGCAGAACATTTGGGCGTGTATAACAGGCCTGTCTAAACAGAATTGGTGTGTCTGATGGCTGATCCAATGTTCCAAGGAGGTCCTCTATTCAGAACTTGTTTTCCTTCCCACTTACCCTACTTTGTGTATTGTGCTAGATTATACTGGTTTCTTAAGTGGCAGTCACAGTTATTGTCCACCTGGATATGTTTTGAGGCTCTGTAAAGTGTTAACAACTGTGAAGGGGGAAAATACTCAAGTATGGAGCCAGTCTGAAGTGGTTATGTTGAGCTTTAACCTACTGTTGCCAGCAAGGCACAAAACACTCTTCACAAGCCATGGAAAACTTCTTCAGATTTGTACCTTAATAACACAATAAAAAGCCTTCTCTTATCAGATAAGACATTATCTCTTTGTATCTGTAACCTCTTCATGAATGAAAACTGTTATAATATGAAAATCATACTAACATGTCTCTATACATTCAGTCTTGATTCGGGACACGTATAACTGAATCAGATACTTGGTTAACTCTTGCACTTGTCTTATTGCTTACTATTAAACAAGGAGATTTTATACTTTCCAGTATTTTTTAGTAAGAAAATTTATTCTCATGCTATTCATTACAGAATGCCACTCAGTTCTTAAAATGCTTGTACATGCTTGTCATGTTTTTTCCATGTCTAAAAAGCCTTAATTTCCATATTATCCCAGACTAAATTACCCTGTCAGTTTTTAACTCCTACCACTGTGATGACACAATGATATAGATCTGGCTAGGCAAGAGCATGGCTCTGCAAATGAACTACTCTGGTGCCCATCCTAAGTCTGTGAAGGCCTTTTGAGGTCAGTGAGGTTTAGACCGGTTATCTTTAAGTGTTAACATAGGCAGGTCCTTGTGTCAGGGTCAAAGGGACACAGGGCTTTGGGACGGCGTCTCTCTAAGGTACCGCCTGCACGTTATCAGCTAAGTCACGGCTGATTTCCCTCAGAGCCTGGCCCGGGGTGTGTTCCCTGCCGGGGCTGCCGCCGTGTCAAGCCGGGCCGCGGCACGCGAGCGCAGACCAGCACAGGCCACTCACCAGCTCTCTTTGCTCCCTCAGCCCTCGGAGCTGCTGCAGGCACCGGCACGGCTCCCTCCGCTCAGCTCCGGCCCCGGGGCTGCCGGCAGGGTGGGCAGGCCGCCCCTGGATGGTGCTGACTGCAGCTCCCCTGGCGCCTGTGAACACATTAATGGGGAACATGAGCACGGCTCCCAGTGCCAGGTCTGTGCTGGCACTGCCCCTGCGAGAGGAGATCTATTGGCACGGCGAGTGCAGCTGAGCTGGGAGCTGAGCCTTTCTGCTCAAAAGGGCTACAAAAAGGATGTGGCACTGGCCAAGTCCTGGTCCCCGGCGTGCCCTTGCTCTGCCCCACTGCTCCAGCCCTCAGGTAGCTCCAAATCACGCTGCTGCCCAGGTTTCTGATATATTGATGAACACACAGCAGAGGAGAAGCCAAATCACACAAAACTGTCTTGTTCTGATATATGGGGCTGTTAGTTACCATCAGGCCTCAGAGCAAAATAATACCTGGGCTGAGAACAGGGCTCTTTGCACAGCAGCTGAAACCATGCCTGCAATTCCAAGTGTGATTTAAGTCTCTCGTGGTCATGCACAGCTTTCTGGTACTTCATCCCTTGGCTACCCCAGATAGGCCTATAAATTCTTTTCTTTGCCATTTGTAAGGGAGGATTAAACCATGTTGGGTTGGAGAAAACCTCTTCTGCCAGGGGAGGGAGGAAAAAGTTACTGCGAGACTATCATAAGGCAGAGATGCTGTTGAAAGAGCAGAGGATTTTCCTGAAGGTTCTTAGTACCCATCTGCAATAAATTTTTATGAGGGTTTGGATGAAGTAGAGGCCTGGGCTAACCAGCAGGATAGTGGTTTGGAAAGCTGCACAGCACAGTTACTGGCAAATCTTTGTTTTATCCACCCCGACAGGTTCTGCCATACTATTTATTTTTCTAATCCAATAATATAAATCACTGTCAGGTCATCAGCATTCCCCCAGTTTTCCAAAGTATTTTGGTGTCTGCCAAAGGTTCCCACTGGACCTCTAGGCCTGTAGGATGCTATATAAGCTCATTTAATGGAGTATGCAGTCTATGCTGCAACATTCTTGCTCAGAGGAAGAGCTATAAGGAATGAGGTGGTCCCAAGAGGTACAGTTTAAGGAACATATTAAAGACCACCTCTAGTGATAAAATGTCTTACACCATGAAAGCAAAGCAAAGCAGTATTTTACTTAAACAAAAGCTTTTTTCCTTTCACTGTCCACTTAAGAGAATTCTGTTTGAGGATCCCAGAGTAAAGTAAGACACTGTCAGGATACTGGAATCTATGCCATACTCCTGAGGCCCATACTCCAGCTGAAAATAGCTCAAGAGCAATGTGTGCTGGCCACGTGTTCCCCTGTGCCTTGTTGTTCAGCTTTTTTTTGGGTAACTCTTTCTCTTCTTTTTCAAAACTGTAGTGGAGCACTTCCAAAAAATCTTAAAAAATGAAACAGAATTCAGTACACTGATTATTTTGTGAGAATCTCACTTCTGGGAGTTGGAATGATTGCTTTGACCAGCCAATACCATAACAGAAGTCCCAACAATAAGAGGTGAGGTCTCAGATCCCAGGGCTGCCCCTGCCATGCCACAGTGATGCTGTAGTGCTCTGGGGCTGCCCTGCTTTGCTGAATTTCAGGAGATCAAAGCTCCAGCCCTTTTATTTTCTGGCCCTTTAAGTTTCAGATCATCTCAAGGGCTTCTGAGAGCGGGAGGAAAGCAAATGACAGCTAATGGATCAAGGAGGGCCTGACCTGAGGATAAGGTTAAGTGGTGCAATAATCTCCATCCTGAACTTGGCGTTGAGCAGCAGCTTCCCTGATGTGCTTGGCCACCAGGTGAACCACTCTGAGCAAACCCTCACAGATTTTCTGCCCACATCCCTTAGAGCAAAGCTTAGGGTTCTGTTAAACACCTGAATGCTCCCCTAAACCACTTCCTTTTCAGTAATTAATGATTGCTTTCCCCCACACTACACTCATTGATAAACTTGCCCTATTTCTGTGCAGTCCTTTCTTTGGTGCTCTGATTTTTTGCCTCCAAAAGCAAAAAGTATCCCATTTTCTAGATCTAAAACATTTCTTTGTTCAAATTACAGGCTTTCTTTCTTGAAAATTAAAAAAGTTATTGCATGAGTTCTCTTTGTTTGGCTTTGTTGTGAGGGAAGGAATGGTCTGGCTGCAGAGTTATTTCTTTTCAGAGAGCATTGGATGGGCATATCAACCAGATTTTTGTTTTTCCTCCTTTGAAGGAAAGATAAAACTAGCTAATGAGTTGCAGAGTTTCTCTAGGGAATGGCCTCTTGATGCTTGTTGTTAAGACCCACGTAGGCAATGCTATCCACAAACCTTATTAAGGAAAAATGTTTTAATGTCCTTTTGTCAGAGACATTACACATATCTTTCCAGTGGAGGAAAAACAGCTGAGCTAAATTTGGAATTTCTCTAAAACAAGAAAGAGACTATCAGAGTCTCTTCTCAAGAGAAGCCATGAGGATTTATTCCCTGCCTTATTCCAAATATATAATATCCTAACTCAACCCAGCCACACCCCCAGTATACCATTGGGCTGGAGAAGCTCTTGAACTTATAAGACTTAACACCAATACACCAATGGTGTTTCAGAATGGAGAAAAGAAACAGCCATATGATTTAAAATAAACCAAACCAGTGAACAAAGGCAGGAAAGCCTATCATGATGAAGACAAAAAGTGAGGGGAACTCTACTCACCCTTTCAGGATCATGTACGAAGTTCTGAACATTAATGAACGTAGCTACATTGAAATACAATCTGTCACCTGAATATACCACCTGAAATTGAAAAATACCAGGCTGTGAGCTCATAACAGGATCAGTCCAAAGAAACTCTGGGGTAGGAGACCAACACTTGCTATGCAGACAGGCAAAGACTTGCATCTGAGCTCTGCAAGGCAGAGGGAACTGAGCAGTAGGCTGTGAAGTCCAGTGAGTGGCCAAGAAGAATGGAACGGAACTGAAAAACAGAAAGGATAAAAATAATCCTTTTAAGAAAGTTACTCATCTCCTAGTCAGGATGGGAAGGCTGCTACGAAATGGGTTTGGAAACCTTCTCTTATCAGATCAAAAAGCCTTGTATTTGTAATATGTAATGTATTTGTAATAAAGGTACACAGATATTCTACTCTGACTTGGCTGTGAATTGTACAGATAAAGGCAATCCGAAGTTTCTGAGAGATTTACAAAGTAGCTCCCTGTTTAAAGTGTTCATATGAGTGAAGGAAAGGCAGGAGAGGATTCAGAAGTGGGTGCAAGTTGCTTATAACACAAGCATTAAAGGCAGTATGCTTTTGTTTTGTTTTTGCATTCAGAAAAGACATCTGAATAACCTGTCATCTCTGCCAGTTGTTTCAGCAAACTTATTTTTCTTTCCCAAAGAAGCTGTGTGTGATGGATCTCTGAAACAACTGTTGAGTTACAATGCCACAGATAACATGAAATTGCTGTTTGTGTTCTCTGGAAAGTTCAGCATTTTCACTTAGATTGTAGTTGTCATGGCTCGTGCTTTCACCTCTAGGAATCCTCTGTCTGGCCCTTTGAATTGGCCAAAGGATCCCTGTATAAATAAACTTACAGGATTTTGTGTCAAGGGATCTTCTAGTTAATTCTCAAAAGGTCAGCATTTCTTCAGTTTGGTTGATTTCCCTGAACTGAGAAGGAACACAGCAGTGAAGAAAAATCACACTTCTCCCAGCCCACAGGCTGGTTAATAACTGAGGTGCTAATGCATGGTTATGAGGCTTCCAGACTGACACAGCAGCTTGGGAGGAGAGAAAGGATTTTGTGTCCTTGATGTGTCTGGTTTATGGTACCATAAGACCCAGCAGAGCTCACCACTCTGAACCTGCTGTCAGTGTTAATTCCCACAAGCACATCTAAGCACCTTGGTTTTGAGTCCTAAAGCAACATACATCCCTAGCAGGAAAGAGAAAAAAAAACCAAAAGTGAAAGAAATACATTCAGAGTCTTAATAAAACAATAAAAAGAATACTGAAACATTGGAAATGATTTATGGATGTAATGGATCACCCTCTATGCCTCTGCAGAAAGAAAACATCCAAATTACCTCAGCTTTCATAGTCATATTCCTAGAGACTGCAGATGAGGAACTTTTAAATGTTTAAAAGTATGTTCAAGACTGGAAATGGTTATAAAAGATCAGAGGCTTTCAAAATTCACTTTGTACAAGGTCTAGTGAGTGCAATGCCAAGAGCAATATATGAAATCTGATCTGACAGTTTCATAATTTTCCTTTGTTTGAGGAGATCCCCATGCAATGAAAATGTACAGCATCGTGCCAGGACTAAAAGAAACAGTTAGTGGAAAGGACTCAGGTAAGGACCACTAGGCAATTTCTCACTGGCAAAATATAAAAAGAAAATGAAGAATTAACTACATTAAGAAATCCCAAGGAGCATGGTTTAGATTAAAGGACACTCTTTTCAGCCAGGCTGCTGGAAGGTTGATGTAGTGCTGTTCATGCAGATGTTTGGAAAGTATTTCACAAACTCTACTTTTGGAGAGGGTTTCTAAAGGCTGTTGTTCTTCCACTGCTCTGTGCCACCTCCAATTTATCTTAAACCTAAAATAGAAAAAAAAAAAACAAAACAACTTCAGCTTCTAGTTAAATAGGAGGGGTCTTTTTAAAGAAATACAGTAAAACATAAGATATAGTCCAAATCCCATAGATCCTGTATCTGTAGTAGGCTGGCAGGTCTCCTTTTACCTATACACAATAAAAATGAAGTAAAAGCAAATCTGTCAAAACCGAGCAGGTTCAATGCAGTCCCTCAGTTCATACTGCCTGCATGTGAACAGTGCACAGAGCAATAAACTGCTATATTGAAATCTTGAGAGTTCAGACTTGGTTGTGTGGTTTATCTTTAAAAGTCTGGTTCTATATTATGCTCTGGCTATTGATTTTTAGCAGACTACACACCTGGTTGCACTTCTTCAGCCCTTCTCAGATATATTCCGAGCTGGACTGTGTTCCCTTAAACATTAAGCACACAAAAAGGTTACTTAAGTAAGATCTCAAGTAAGGGAGCTTGTGTTTGGGCCAAATTCTGGGCCAATGCTCTGCAGTTCCCTTAATTAATTTTGCAAATTTTTGCTCAGATTGAACAAATTGAATTGACTTTCAATTGATGAGGAGCTTTGAGTGTTCTTCATGTTGGAAAGTGAGAGCTTCATCTTCTCTCAAACAAAAACAAAGCTGCTGAGTGGTGCCAGCTCAGCTCTGAAAATGACAACCCCACTCAGTTTATGTTGTGTCTACAACATTTTCCTGCAGGAAAGGAGAAATGCTCCATGTTGCTGTTCCCCTGCCTGCTCCCTGTTCCTGACTTTGTGCATTTTTGTCTAACTTTGCTGATCGTCTCTCCAAGACTCTCTCACTGTCTGGAAAAGGTGTTACCCCATGGAAATAGTTTCTCCTTTCCTTTCCACATTTCATTGTTGCAAAGTGCAAGACATGATGAGGGATGGCTCTTGTCTTAATGAAAGAGAGTGAAGGTTCCATTGACTTCACTGGGGTCAAAACTTCACCCTCGGGGACCTATTGGTAGAAATGGGAAGGAATTTCCATTTTCACAGAGAATTTGCAATCCTTAATTGTGTTGAAACTTCAAATGTTTTCCTCACAGGGCAAAGTTCGTATCTTATTTCAGATGAATGTAGTGGCTGAGTGTCATCTGCTGCTGGAAAACCTTTGGGAGTTACTTAAAACTAAAACAGGCATAAAGGAGAATCAGGGTGGGAAAGGGTTGTTTGCTATAAAACAGCAACACAAACCAAGCTGGGCTTTTTGTCTGTGCCCTTCCCCCTTTTTGTTCACACACTCCTCTTCACCCTCCAGACAGCCTTGGAATGCTAATTTTTCTAATCACTTAAAGAATGAAAACTATTATGGAAATCAACCAAAATATTATTTTAAACCTTGTTTAATGAGACTGGGATCCACACTATAAAGAAAGTCCTGATCTTTCCCTTCTTAACTTCCAAAAATGGTATTTCCCACACCCTATACAACCTGTCACATTCAAATTCAAAGCAAATATTTGAAACCATTTTCAAAAAAGGATGTTTACACAAACTAGCAGGTGAGATTTATAAAGAAATGGTTTCAAATAAAAATCTGCTTGTCTCTTTTAACAGATATTTAGGATTTCTCTTCACATGGTAGCAGATAATCTGGATGCCCAGAAAGATTCAGTGCAATGATACTATAATGATAAAGATCTGATCGTGTTATTCTTTGTTGGGGTTTCCACCAGTTTCTGAACTTTAAGGTATTCAATTATTCTGTTTTTCTCAAGGGTAAAATATGCATGTAACCATCAGTTAGCACTAAGAACAATGTGTAAACCTTCACACAATAAAGATGTGACTACATGCTTTTGTCTATCCTAATGGTTTGAGAGAAAAATCTTGATAAATCAACGTGAGATTTCTTTTTATTTTCCTTTTTTTTTCTCTTTTTCTCCTTCTTACATTTTGCTGTCTTGATTAGATAAAAAATAATAGGGGGCTGTCAATCTGTTTTCTTTTCAGGTCTTCTCTGCCTCTTTCTAAATTAGTTACAGCCTGCTTTTTGTAGCTTTATAGCCAGCCTGACCTAACTTAATTACCATGACTTGTGTGGCTTAAAGATAAATAGTTTTATTCAGCCTGCCTACTTTTGTATAAGTTTTCCCTTTCACACATCTCTCTATATTTTGGCATTCAGAATTCTTGTCCTCTGTTCTCGGGTAGGTTAACACAAGGTTGGTTTAGAGCATTGTCCATATTTTCACAAAAAGGCCTTTGATGCATTGAGTCCCTGCTTTGCTCTGGGGGCCTTTGTGGGGCACAAATGAACATTAGCTGGGGCTCAGAAGCAGGGGATGGAAAATTGCACCCTATGCTCATCCTGAGGGAGAAATCCTCAAAGCTTGTTTCTATACTGCTACTGTCAAAGGTTTTTTTCTTATTTTAGGAAAATACTTCAGAAATCAAAGCTTGAGGCTTCTCTACAGATGATGATAACCACGTAAGTGGCCAGAAGATCTCCAGTAACATAACTCTGTAGTGTGAAATGCCTTCAAGCTGTCCAAGAACACAAATGCTTTACACAGAGATGCCCCTAATGCCCAGATCCCTGAGGTTCATGCCAAGCTCACTGACAAATCCTTCTGCCACCCTTTGAATACAGAAAGCAAGCAACCAGCTTATAAACTCCAAAATCCTACTTAAAAGAAGGGATCATCATGTTTCTTCCTCTCTGTCAAAATGGAGAAAGATTGACCAGGAAACCCTGAGTGACACTAAATAGTTGTTAAAAAATCTGATTTAGGATCTGTTACATTCCTATAATCAGTGCTTTTTTTAGAAAATCTCCCATATAACACTCAGATGGATGTACAAAGACTATCTCCATGTAAATATGCCACATTTTGCCTGTGAACACTAAATACATTTTGCAGTAGTTTAAAAATAATTCTTTTGATATTTTTAAATTTAAATAATTAATAATTCTTTTATTGCAGTTCTTAATACAAATGTAGATAAAGAATTTAAAGTGTCATTTCTTGTGTCATCTTAATGCCGCTAGAAGAGCCTCCAGCCCCTTTTTTAAAAATGCATCTACTTGGGTTTTAAAAGAGTGTATTTGAGCTCATCACCAAAGGAGATTGCCAGTACTAATTCTGATCTACCACAGGTTTTAACAAAAACAACAACTGTGAAACTTAAAAGGAAGCCAAACAAACATGTTTTATGAATAAATGCACAAAATTTTTGTTACAATCAAATAAAATGCTGATATGTGCCAGACACCTTGAAGTTGCTCTCCTGTGTCTAATTCTTCTGAGCTAGATTTAAATTAAACTCTCAGTACCTGGTCTCCTCCCATCCTTGTTAGTAAGTTAACAAAAGCAATATATACCAACCACACCATAAGCAAATAGTAAAATAAAAACTTTTTTAAGCATTTGCTTCATGCTGTTGGACACCTTTACCTACAATCACAATCAAGTTCTATTAAATAAAATTACATACATGCAGTTTAATTTCAATATGCAAAATGTTTTGGTTCCAAGTGCAATATTCAAATGCTTTTTTTTCAGAGTTGTTGGTCTTTTTATCTGATGGCAATATTCCACAGAACTTACATGAAACTAAACTGAACAGTCATAAAGCTCCCAGCAAGCTGATTTGCTTCAGAACAGATTATGACATTTCTGTAGGCATAGAAAAAAACCCAAATCCAAACCTTTCATATAAACTTCTCAAGAAATATTGCAATCCTCAGCAAAATCACAGTTAAACATTTTGAGAAAACTCAAAACTTCAGGGCCTTAGGGCATATTTCTCATACAAATAGGTTCACCTGCAAAGGAATAATTCCAAGACATCCATCTGAGTGGCTGAACCACNATAGGTTCACCTGCAAAGGAATAAATAATTCCAAGACATCCAGTTGGAGACATCTGAGTGGTTCAACCAGGCTTTCCCATTGTCCTTTTAATATTTAATAATGCTGATTTGGAACTCCTCCTTGACTGAACTGGTGTGTAACTCATGAATACAAACAGACCAGTGTTTGACACTTGAGGCAGCTGCTATCACTGTCTTTAGCC
Organism: Vireo altiloquus; assembly: GCA_013396875.1. Classification (NCBI taxonomy): domain Eukaryota; kingdom Metazoa; phylum Chordata; class Aves; order Passeriformes; family Vireonidae; genus Vireo; species Vireo altiloquus. The sequence goes on along the minus strand of VZRF01015233.1, from coordinate 263,415 downwards.
CTACCTGCTTCCTGGGTGCCACTGCCTCTGTGGAAGGAAAGGATGAATCAGAAGAGACAAGGAAGCAGATCCTGAATGGCTCAGGCTCAGTTTACTATGGTAACTTATATCTACAGTCTGATAATTTAAAAATTTAGCACTCTGTATAATAATGAAGGCACCAGCTGTGGGTAAGAACAGCAGGAACAGACACAGATAAAACAGGACAGGAAATTTGTGTGGGACATGGAATCGGTGCTGAAGGACTCAAATGAGAGTACCTGGGCTCCTTGAGAGGTTCTTCTGACAAAGGCAAAATGATCTCGGCAACAGTGACTGGTCACTTCTGCTCTTCTTTCTAGGAAGGTATAAATCTGCTTCTTTTATGTGTCCAGAGTATTTTGATTTTAAATGCTTCACAAAAGGCTCCCAGTACAAGAGTACAACGGTCCTTGACGTCATTTGGTGTCTCTAGTTTTATGTTGCCTAGAAGTAATATAAGAGCAACCACAGATGAATTTTAGAAAATTTCATTCCTTATTTACATATCTATGTTACACCCTGTACAAAAATTATGTCAGAATGAGATATGCCGTGAGGAAAAAAAAAAAAGCACATATCAATTCACTGCTCTGAATGTGGATCAAACGCCAACTGCACTTGGCAGAAAAGCACACATCTGAGCATTACTGCAGCCAGATTCCAGGAAATAAAGGACAGAATATGGCACAGATTCCACATGCTCTCCACATGCACAGAAAACAGCTGATATTTTGAGGTTCTGAGGTTACAACATGTGGCTCTTCTAAAGTGTAGATTGCAACCTTGAGGGGCTTGTTTTGTTTTCCAGCTGAAATCTGCCATGCATTACATGGGAACATTTGGAAGTCATATTGTTCATCATGCATTACATAGAACTGCTTTAACTTGTCCTATGTGCAGTCATTAAACTGCCTTCCAAAATAACAGAGCACTTAAGAGAAGCCTCACCCACATGTGACCCAATAAAGAGGAATAAGTGCCTCACTCTGCAAGCACTTTGTACTTTAGCAGAGATGCTGAAGTACCTTCTTTAAATGGGGGTGATGTTTGCAGTGGATAGGAAGCAGGCCACCCTGTGATCTATGGACACAAACACACACAAGGATTAATTCTTTCTGGCACAGATTTACTTCACTGAAGGTTCTCTGAGCAGCAGGGAGATATCTGATATGTAAAACAGTAGGCCCCAGCCAATTAGTCTGTGACAGATAAGAACCTTTCCCTTATCTGAGCTGTAGGGTTTCTACATGGTCTGTTCTTTCGATGCTATCATGTTCCCCTCTGACTTCACTGAAACCCAGTTTTTATCAACTCGGATTCTGGCATTCTTTCCAAAGAAATACAACAAAGAAACAGCTTGTTTTGAAGGAAGGAAGGATGATATGTGGGCCTTGTTTCTGTCTTATGGAAAGCAATGCTTTTGTAGTTCTATTCCTCAAAAAAAAACCCTGTGAACAAGGAAAGTAACTACTTTATTATCCATACAAGTGTACCCTTTCAAAGCATCACAGGGGATTCAACCATTAATATCTAACAGCAGCAGGACTCAAATATGCTGGAAATCTGCCTTGCCATACTGGTGCAGGAAAAGTTCATACAAAAATAGCCAAGAAAAGTTTAGAAAATCTCCCCCATCATGAATATCTTGCATTGCCTTCTATATCTGTGCATTACTACCATGCCAAAGTTAAGAAAAGTAAAATTCTTCTAATCCAATATCCCCAAGGTGCAGAGAGACCTGTGGGATCTGCTAGATTGTTCAGATGGCAGTGGTTTAGTTCATGCTCCAGCTAGAGGAACTTGTAAAATTTCAAACTGGTACTTGCATTACTACCTCAGCAAAAGCAGTTCCTCACACTTCTCTCAGCAATCATTTCACAATACGAACCTCAGTTTTCATTTACACCCCTAAAAAGATTCCCATGGGTTTTTTTTCCCTTCAGTCTTGTGGCTCTGCATTGAAAGACCTAGAAAGGCTTCATTCTACTGATGGGAGCAGAATATTCTGAGTGGCAGATGGAACAGCTCCTGAAACAACTTGGTCCATGGTAAAGGCAGTATTTCAACAAAAGCTATAAAAAATATTAGACCAAATGTTATAGGAAGCAAGAACTACCTTCTCATACACTTTTACCTTAAATTAAAAACTGAAAGGCTATAAAAAAAATAAAATTACAATTCTTTTAGGTACAGCATAGAAATCATTTTTTGAAGCCTTACAGGAAGGATCTTTTCTTTCTTCTTGTTAACTTGATTTATATTTATGAATCCTCAGAAGCTGCAGTCAAACTACACACAAAAATTACTTCCCACAAAAGAAGTTCATGCTTCTGGATAGAAAACAAGAAAAACTCAGATCCAAATTCTGCCTTTACTTCCATGACCTAGGGCAACTACTGCTGCCTTTTAAAGTCTACGTGCTCCTCCTGTCCCTGGTGATTGTTATTAATACAGGTTAGGGAAAGTGGTGATAAAGATCAATTCCCAACCCAGAAAAGAAACATGAACTGCTTCTTTCATGTCTTCCATAGTGAGTGAGCAGCTACAGTTGCAAATGATCCCCAGATGTTTACTACTCCTGGTGCTCAAAAGCAGTGTAGGTTTTCTCCAGAGCCATGTTGAGTATTTCTGGTTATCCTGCAGACTTCAATCCCTTGTCCTCAGAAGAAAATGCAAAGGTCAAACAGAAAGCTTGTGTAGTGCAGATGTCCCCAGGGAAAAATAAACCAAGGATGGTCTCCTACTATTGGCTAACTTAAGCTATGCCTCTGCACACTCTGCAATGAATTCCCATGGAGATGGCTATGGGAACACTGCAAGCTTGTTGCTTAATTACAGAAAGATTTCCTGACTCCAGGAAAAGTAAAATTGCTGAGATCTCTCACAAAAACAATGCTATTTTTCTGGTTCTTTACAGCAGTGTTTTCTTACTTCTTCTTACTCAGAGCTTGGACACAGGATAGTACACCTGTAAACATGATAGCTAACAGAAAAATGAAAAAAAAATTTCCTCCTTAGATCATACAGGCTTAAGAATAATTTTCATTCTACTTCTCTTTCCTTTGCACTTAGTCCTAATTATTCCCTGATGATGTGAAGACTTACCTTTACTAAAGTGTAGTCCCACTGGAAGCAATTAATAGTGATAAAAACAGGCATTTTCCAAGAGGTTTAAACAGGTTTTTATCTGAAGAGCCCAACAATTTTGTCATTATTATAACCAGGTAAATAAAGACAGAAGAAGAACACACCATATACAACATTAAAGTACTTCACCTTCTTGGTCTGCACCATTCCTTTCTCCTCTTATCTTCAGAGGAACATTGGCCAAAAGATTTAGGGCTGCATGAACAGCAGAGATAGAGAAAAAATACTCCAAACCATGGCAGGACTCAAACCCAATCTCTTACACTTGCTACAGTGTGTATAACTTAGAGAATGTAATGAAAAACAAAAGCCTCTGATCCCCTTTTCAGGACAATTACTCTGATTGAGCACTCAGATAATTGAGCTGGGCTCCTCTTTTTAATGAATGTGAAGAAGCCAATCTGACCAAAGATATTAAACATTTCTGAACAGAACAGCACAACTTCACATGTGAAACATTTTCATCTGCTAGCGTATAAACGTTAATGAGTGTTAATAATCTGTTAATTCTTGGGTACTATTAGTCATAGATTTGTTCAAATTGAACTGAAAATTCACTTATTCAATAACTCCTGACTACATAATATCTTTTTTTTATCAAAGTCATGTTACTTACTGATATATTTCACCCAGCTTGTCAAAAACAAGTGGAAAGGCTCTGAAATTCAAACACCTCAGCCAGAGGTCTTCCAATGTAAAGAGGCCAATCTTCCTGCTGGGAAAGCTGAAAAAAACAATACAGTGCATCACTGAATCCCTATTTACTGGGGAAAGGCACATCTCTAAGGCTTAAGAAGTAAATGCAAATTGGAATCTCTCTTCCATAGCCCCGAAATGTGAAAAGGACATTAGAACTATGCTGACAATTTGGTATTGTGGATTGCTGAGAGAAAATGGTAGAACAGCTGGAAAGCAACTTAATAATTTCCACACTGTTTCTCCCACTTGCGATTCATTTCATTTTCAGTTTCTTTCCCCATTCCCAAGTCTTTCACCTTTTTGTTTTAGCACTTTTAGAAATCTTTAATTTACAGATTTCCCTTTCTTTCCAATCCAGGAATTGTTTCCCTCCCATTTCACCCTGGGGGAAGTCAATTTTCACAATTAGCTAGATGGTTATAGAAGAGAAACATGAAAACACATGGAAAAATACATGTAATAATTACAAAAAATGATTTTTTAAGAATTGCAGAACTATCTTCATTTGAAAATCAAGTTCATTGATAGGGATCCTACTTCAAAGAGAAATTCTACTGTTAATTAATAAAATTCTCCTCCAAAATACCAAATAATTATAATTAAACATGGGACCACTTGGTTACTTGCAACATCAAGGATTTCCCAAGTCCTCATGGGGGTAAGTTATCTTAAAAGCAAGAAGGACTTGAGAGTTTATGGAGCTCTTGGGTAGGCCACCCAGTGAGGGCATCCAGGGAAGCACAACAGAAACAAGTTCCCAGTTGCACACCTCCTCGTAGGATTAACTGGCTAGAAAAAACCAAAGGCAGGAATCCACAGTCTCATTCTGCCCTGACAACATGACCTCGTGGTTCTTTGCAGGAATTAAGATGCAAGGTCTTCCTTCACTCTTCAAAAGCACACCTTAAGTGGCCATGACAAGAATGAGACTCAACTGCATGCACAGAAGTAAAAGGGGATTTACAGACTTTCCAGAAAAGGGCCAGTTTCCAACAAAAGCCTCCTTCTGTTTGCCCCTCACCAGGAAAGGTGGTCCCAACTCTAAGGTATTATTAAACTGCAGAGACTGTGGGGCAATTTTAAAATATTCTTTCATGTCCAAGATTATTTGTGTATCTTTTTTAGGTGTTATTTTTGTATAGATTAGCTGTGTTTTCCATCTGAATTCTCAATGAGACTGCAGCAGCAGTGTGACCTCAACTTTTTTTTTTTCCCTTCCCTTTTAAATTTTTTATTACTTAGCACAGATTTTAAGATAGGAAATAATAGCAAGCTTATTGGGCTTGAAGACAATCCCTAGCAGTGCTCACTTTAGCTGGGGTGTAGCTGTTAATATGTCTGTGATCTAATTCCCCACAAGTGAAAGTCAGTCAGAGAGCCCACTTCATCAAAGCAAAATAATCTTTAGGGTAGATATCCTGGGATCTCTAAAATCCACTGTTTCTAAAATTAATCTCCTTTACTCAATGAAAGAAGGCTATGAGGCTTCTGCATCTGCAAAGAACACTCTGCTACAGGTAGTTAAAAGGACCAAACTCTTCCCTCACGCAAACTGCTGAGGTCACTGCAGTTACAAAAGCTGGGTTTCCCTGCAGCATCTGCTGGGGGACTGGGGAGCACATCCTGGGGACACTTCATGCAGCAGGATATAACTGAGTAACAGTTCATGACATGGCCTTTAGCAGTTTTACAGTAAAATGTCACCTTGTACCTGTGCTCGCTGGCACAGTCCAACTGTTTCCATTGGGGCACACACAGGAAAGGAACCAAGGCCACAAATCACTTCCACTGTGTGACCCAACCACACAACTGCCCCTAAAATAAACAGGGACAAGTGCAGGCACCATCCTGAGATGACAGCTGATCTGTGCAAACCAAAACAAGCTCAAACAGGTGGACAAAATACAGGCACAGTACACTCTCTTTCCCCCTTTCCCACATTTCCTGTTCTTGTGCATCCATTGAAGCCTTAAGGATGAAGGATGCAGTTTAAGAGTGAAGAATTATGTTTTGTGTCCTTTAGATGACAAACATGGTAGCAAATGGGAGATCTGCTTGTTTGTAGGCAGATACATTTTTATTTCATCTGTGATAACTGCATCTCATCAAACTATACCTGAGTTAACAACTTCCTTAAAACATACAGGTTTCTAAAATAGGGATCAGGAAGAGTTAAAGGACCATATGATTGTTTCTGTTTCATTCTTTCTGAAATGTTCTGGATGCAAAGCCCCTTAGCTGCATTTTCAGCATGTTCTCTTACAAGATAAAGATTTGACTTTTATTGTTCACTTCTGAAGCTGACCAGGAATGAAGGAATGAAGCCCTGCTTGGGGAAAGGCTGCAGATAAAGTGAGCATGACCAACAGCCACAGGGACACAACCTGTGCCCTGAGCAAGTGCAGTCAGGCAGGACGGGAAGCCAAGCAAACAGATGGACAAGATGATTGCAAAATAAAATAAAGAAGCTTTAACAGGAAGCAGAAAAGCAGAAAGCTTAGCTTGTCCTTATACAACTCAAGCTGCATTTGCAAGTGAACATGCTTGCAACTAATAAAGATCTCCACTGAGTACATTTTACATGAAATTGGAGAATAATCTGTTTTTTATGATAGAAATGAGTACATGAAGTGCTTTGCAGGAGCTCATACAATCTACTGTAACACTCTTGGCTTACTGAACACTTTGAAACAGAAACTGAGCATTTCAGCAGAAGGTGACCCAGCTCAAGAGTCCTTGAAATCGGCTTTTATTCATCATCCATAGATTATCTACTCTCATGACTACTCCTCCTTTTCTGCACTATTATTATTATTCATGATTTGTCAGCAGCCAAGAAATTCCTCTGGGTTTCAATGATGAAGTGCTTCATTCGGACTAATTGTTTCATTTACTTTAAAAGAACAAAGAAATCTGTCAAAGCACATTTACTCTTTTGAGGCCACTTTTGGATATCTGTTGCCAGTCGTTAAGATTTTTGGAACCGAACACTGAAGACTGAGCTTCCAAAAATACTTTAAGTCAGAGCAGTACACAGGAGACAAGGTGAAAAGAGCATGGAAGCTGTTGCATTTGTGCCTCTGCACAATTCACCTGGATATCACTAATTTTCCCAGCCTGCCTTGGCAGATCTCAGATATGACACTGTGGAATTATGGTTCCTAATCCTCTACTCCCTCAACAATCAATCTTGTTTCCATCCCAAACATCTGTCTCTGCTCTGCTGCCCTGATGTTACAGTTCTCCTGTACCAGTTCATCTTGTTCCTTTCTCTTCTGTTCCTACCCTCTGCTTCCCTGCCAGCTGACCTGCATCACCCTCACTGGCCTGCTGGAAAACATTAAACTGTAACTTCACCTGCTTCATTTGGGCTGTAAGAATGTGGTTCAGGTTAAGCATCCTCTGTTTGGCCCCCTCAAAAATTGAAAATCATTATTTTACAGTGTACTTTTCCTTGGGCTGGGCCTGGACTGGTATCCATTTACACTGCTCTCCAGTCTCCCATCCCTGTGCCTGTGTGCCTAACAAATTAAAACTTTAGTACCCAGAGAATGAAATGCACCTTTTTATTGTAAATTTTTATGGTATTATTTCCTTACCATATCAGTACTCAAGAAGAATGTTAAGAGCCATTTGAATTCAACTATTTGCATCTTTCTGCAGGCTATACAGTTGTTAAGGGAATACAAAATAGACCTCTGTCATTCTTTAAGCTGAACTTCTTGTCTCACTGACAAGCTACCTGTGATGCTAATTCTGTAATACATTATAGACTTTTATGCAAGACTGAAAGGAGTTTGTTAGGTGCTACAGATGATTAACCGTGAAGAAAGTAGAAAAAAAAATCATCCCTTTAGTATTTACCAAATTTAAGACTTACTTGCTGTCTGTCAAACTAATATTTAAAAACAGAGGACACTTGAATTTTAAATGGCATTACACTGAGAATTTGCCTGTTACAATAAAGAACAGATGAGTTCTTTGATTTTTCTTTCTGCAGACCACAAAGTAAATACTATTTTGTGTCATGTCCTTGGGCTTAGTTGTACAAATTTTGCTTTTTACCTTGAAGTCAAACAGATTGTAGTTTTTTCCTTAATACTTAAAGAAACCTGAGGAAAAGCCCTCATACTGTCAGTTCTGTTTTCTCCTGGCAATTCACAGTGGAACTGTCTTTCCCAAACCAGTCAGGCTGTACAAAGACTTGAGCTCCATCTTATAGTGTAAGGGGTCAAGAGGATTTTGACACTCTGAGATAACTGGAATGGAGCTGCCCAGCCTCTCTCCAGTACCCACAGGAAGATGTTAAATAATGGCCAAGAGCAGGTGAGGCGAGTCCCTATCGTGCATGGCTTAAGAAACAATCCAAAACGCTGATACTGATAATGGCAGGACCAAAAAGAAACTCAAGTACTCAAGTATAAAATCATCACTCCAGCAGCAGCCTAGCACCCTCCCCGATTCTAGGCCTGCTGGCCAGTCTAAAGATTTCTCCACAGGGCAGGAAAAAGATTATTGAGCACATAAATCATCATCAGCCCCCAGAGTACATCCCATAAAGTCTATTTATTGCAAAGGGAGTTCCATGAAGGCAGATCCTGTAACACCATGTTTTCAAAAGGTATTTACCAAAACCTCGTGGCTGAAGTCCAGGAGTGCAGTTCAAGACCACATGCACAGGTATCCGACAGGCACTGCATTCCCCATGCCCAGCAATCCATCCAGAGGACTGAGCACTTGCTCCAACAGAGCAAGATCTTTGCAATCTAGTCATCTCCTCCCCCACATCACTCCATCTGTCCACCCTTCTCCTATTTCATATTCCTAGAGGCGAGTAAATACTCCACTTTTCACTGTAACTTCTCCAGCTTCACGATCTCCCCCAGTTTCCTATCACCAGCTTTACTCAGGGCAGCTCCCTCAGATCAACCACCATTCTCTAACAGAGCAGAGCCAAGACAGAGTCCAAGGCTTGAGTAAAATATGCTTGTCCCATCTTAAAACCTTGCTAAACACAGGTTTTTGTTTTTTTTAATTATCCACATTACTCTAAGAGTTTCAAGCAAGTAATTTTCAGTACTCTGGTATATGATACCTTTTGTGCAACTTTTGCTCCGAGTCAACAGGTTTTGTTTCTTTACCAATTTTAGACTCTCTTTATGGCTCTTTGGTTTTCATCCTTCTAGGCAAATTAACAGATCCCCTTCACTAGAGTTTGTCAACGTTTTTGTTTTCCTTCTTTTGTGCAGCCTAACTCTTCAAGTGGTGTCCCTTGACTCGATTCCACACCATAGCTTCCCTCACACAGCATTAGCAATGCTTTGATCATTCTCTCCCCTCGTTATTTTGTTCCTCCACTGGGAAAAATGTATTAACACCAGAAACTTTCCACTCTAGGTAAAGGGGCAATTTTCTCCTTGGAGACTCTGCCTGTCATGTTCAGTTTTACATTTTGCCTTGTTATTGACATTGACAATGAATGTTGGCTACTAATGGAAATTGGGGACATAATTCTCATCATAAAACATTTACTGGAGTAAACTCAACCCCACAAACAAATTGATGCATACAAGTGGAACAATATAAAAGCTACCAGCAGGGCACAGTTTTATTTTATGCAGATGTACAGTTTGCATATTATGGGACTCAACAGCACTCAAGTTTCCAATAACTTCTTTTTTCTGCTTGACCAATTTTGTTCATTACTTATAGGTCCCTGCAGAATTCTGAGCTGTTATTACAAACATATACATTACAGAAGGAACACGGCCTGACATGCATAGCTGTTTAATAAGGTTTTCATCAGCTGCTTTTACTGACATTTTTCATTTCTCTCAAGCCCTGCTTTTAATGTCTAAGTCTTCATTTGATACCATGAAACAAAAGGAGTGGAATATTACACAGAACGTGTTCATGGCTGAATATCAAAAGAATCTCACAATGCACTCGAAGCATGAAGGCTCTGCAGGCAATTTCCGTTCCTGTTTGCATATGCAATCTAGACTGGAAAAGCTTTCCTATATCAGATCAACCCCATAAAAAAAATTCTCCAAGAATTGAAAATAATACTGAGTTATAAGTCTAATATCCAAAAATAAGCATGCTTATTTGCATCAGGAATTTGGTGAAATTTTCCAAGAATTGCACTTGTGAAACTGTACCCCATAAGTGGATGTTCAAAAATCACCCATCTCAGAGCACGGGAGTCAAAACATAGTGTCCTTTTATCACTGAGGAGTGATTGAGAAGTTCTAAACTTTAATTATTTAAGCTAATAAAGTTGGCAAAAGTAGAAAGAAGTTCTCTGTCTTACCAAGATGTCCCTGAAGTGAGGTAAAGTCTGATGGCTAATACAGGTCCACTAGGACCTGAGGTAAATTTCTTCTGGCTCGAGGGCACAGCTCTGGCTCCTACCAAAAAACTGTATTTTAGGTGGGGCTACATAAAAGGAAAAAACCCTGATAATCTTTTCACCTTGCAGGTTAGTGGTGTCTCTTCATCCCTGTCAACCAAGCTTTCCCAGCAGAAAAGAGGTTGAAAGAAGATCCAGTACATTTTTTCTAGATATTTTTCTACTTTGGCAGGGGGTATAACTCTTCAACATGAGAGGCTTCATGATATGAAAGGGAGAAAGAGAGTGAAGCTTCACAGCCTGTGGTCAAAGGAGGTGAACAGAAAGTTTTCCTGTGGATGCAATGAAGTGTCCTGGACAGCTTTACACATTGAAAATGCCAGTGCCAGCATGCCTCAAAAGAATGTCAGAAGCTGACTGTTGATACAATAAATCTGAAGATATATCCAACAACAGAACAAAGAAAAGCTGTGAAGGGCAGGGAGGAAGCTGGGAGAAAAAAAGCCAGACAGACTATAAGGTTTGGAGTTGGTGTTCACTATCACAAATATTGCCTAATTATTTTGCCAAGACCTCTGCATTCATAGGTCATGCAGGACGCTCCAGAGTTAGTCAGAGTCTGTCAGCTAAAACAATTCCCAAATGTCCTGATATCTCCAGCTTGGCAAGTAACCCTGCTGCCTACAGCTACTCCTTTGAACACCTGGGGGGATAATGATGCTGTCCATACAAATACCTGCTGCACTTGCAAGTCACATTCAGTAGCAGTCATTACATTGGGGTCCAATACCAGTGTGCAATCAGAAATAAGTGCAGCTGGTAAAATACCCACCATTCAACAAAGATGATTAAAACAAGGCCCAGATTCCTGCTTTGATAGTCACTCAGGCAAGAAGCAATTCTGAACCTCTTTAGTTTCTGTTAATATAAGTATTAACAGTTAGATCCTAGATTTTATCTGCCTATGATGGAGCTCCTATAGTTTCTAGGAGTATTCAGTGATGTTATCTGACATCACTTTGCTCTTTTGTCAGAAGAAGCAGTATTTTTGTTATTAAATTTTCATTTGCCATGGCATCTGTCTAAGACTGCCAGCTGCAAGGTTTTGTATATGTGCAAAAATATTTCTGCTCCTACAGTCAGGTCCAAGTCTCATGAAAATTAAATAGGTATTTTGAGCATGTTTTGAGTCACCTCTCATTATTCTAAGCTTTGGTTTGTATCATCAGACAAAAACACCCCCTTAACCTAAAAATAGTCAAGAAATATATAATAATTACTTTTTTAAAACCTGCAATTTACAGTGACATTTAACCCATTTTCCACAGCTGCAATTTGACAAGTATGTAATTATATCTGACCAGTGATAATCACAGACAAATAAAATAAGGCACATTGAGGCTGACCTTTCTTAATTGAAATTTGCCTGCAATTAATTATCCATTGTCTGCATATTATTTACAACAAAGAAACAATTTATAATAATCTTCTATGATCACATCCTATTTTTCTAAATGAAAATGATATCATGGGCTGTTCAGTTTTTTAGTTGTTTAGTCTAAAGGGACTGCTCACTTTTCATCACCTTCACTCCTGCCAGGAAGCACAATCCATAGGTCAGGTGGGAAACCTGTGAGTCCTGAGATGGTTTTAGCCTCCTGTCCTTCAGACCATGTCTCCCATCCCTTGTGATGACAATGACAACCCTAAGCTTTCCTCTTCAGCTCAAGTAAAAAGTGTGAGTAAAGTGGTTTATACCTGCAAATAGCTAAATATATATAAATATCTACAAATATATTGCTAAATATATACAAAGCACCACTTATAAATACATGAGAACAGTTATTAAGGCAACCTACAGTGGAACACTCACTTATCTCCAAGAAAAGCCCTCACTTCCAATGGAGAAGTATAACTTGCCTCCCTAATTTGTTTTCTCCACAGACCTTTGTCTTCCATCCCCAGCCTAATTTTAGCAATCAATGAAGTTATTATAAGTTTTTCTATTGATTTCAGTAGCCCTCAGTAGAAGACTCCAGCCCTGACTCTGGGAGCTGCTTTCAGTTCCCTTGGCTAAAAGGAATTTGTTAGCAGTGCAGCATTACATATTAATTTATACCACCAGGTCTGACAGTCTGCCTGGGAGGCAGAAAGGCTGTAATTTAATATTTTTAAGGTATATTATGTTCAATAAGTGACATGTGTACATTACCTGACTGTAGAAGTTAACAGAAATTAATTTTCACATACTAGAGTGCAGAATAAACTAATAAGAAATAAAGGAATGCTGTAACAAAATATTCTCACATCCACACGTGCCCCCTGAGAATTGTTACCTCATGCCCTGCCTGATAGATGTCTACCAACAGTGAGCTTTGTTGTCTGAGGTGGCTCACCTGGAATTAGTTAATGCTTCTAAGTGAAGCCAAGGAATGTTAACATTTTAATGAGCTCAGTGATACAATAAATCCTTGCACTGGATTTACAGTATCGGCATCACATTTAACTTTAGTATCTGTGATGTTTTTCCACATTAGGTATGAAAAGTGACTGAGGGGTTACAACTGTACTCTAGAACATGCCTATACTGCAACTAAAACCTCTTTTTCCTCCTCTAATCCCAAAGCTAATATGACTGTATCCACCAATAACTCAGGATAAATGTGTGTACCTTTAAAATCATATTCTATAAAATGTGAATTGGCACACCACTCAAAAAAACCACTGAAATGACACAAAAGTAAATGAAAGAACAAAAGATTCTTATAAACCAGACTGCTGTTCCTACTGGATATCAAACACCTGACTTTTTCATGGCATGTTTATTCTGTCTTTAGTATTACACTCCTTAGGAAGGATGATTTCTTACGGCATGGGAAGGCAGCAAGTTCTGTAAAAATTTGCATGCCATAAATTTAGGCAAAAAGCACTGGAAAAGATGCCTGGGCTTAAAAATTATTGAAACACAAAGGAATATTTAGACTCAAGATGCTTTGGATCAGCACATAAGTGCAAACCACTTTTTGTAAATAAAAATCTTAGAGAAATAACGTAACGAGAAAGAAAATAGGAGTATCTGATGACTCATCTCCTTCCTTATATTCACCTTCCAAATTATGTATCTAGACATATTTATACATCCAGAACCTTCTCTGCAAGAGGGACTTAATATTGAGACATCACAGCTTTCTTAGTATCCTTCATACTCTTCCCTGTTCTGCTATTGTCCTCAACAACCTATTTCTGTCCATTTTTAAGAGACCAGCTAATCCAACTGCACCTCTTGCTAACATCAGATCTTTACAAATGCATTACAGTGACTCTGAAATTCCTGATTCCTCTCACCTTTGACTGAGATCCAGAGTTTCCAATGGCAAATCCATGTTCTCAGATCAGAAAAAGAGACTTCTCTCTGGATGTCCTTAGGCTTCGAGCATCAAAAGCAAACGTCTGGCAGTGCCTCGGAAATTGTTCTCCACCTTACAAATGTGAAATGGATTTTTCTACAATGCTGGTGGGAACTCACATTTTTAATTGTTTTGTGCTCCTCTGGCCCTCAAGAAGAAAATGCCCAGGTCTTAGCCATAAGCACTATTAGTAGATATTCCCTAATTATAATTTCTGTGATACTTGAACGAATACACCTCAATGTAGGCTTCCAAACCACGTGCCAAAGAAAGCATTTAACTTTCACTTGTACTATCATCCATATGCCTGAATGCATGGAACAGAAGAGCACCAGTTAAAAACTACTAAACAAATAGCTCTCTAAACACTTAAAAGTATCATCATTTATAGTATCTATGATGCAAACTTAAGCAGAGGCATTCTTACATAAGCTTTCAAATCCCTGCATGTGGGATCTCAAAATTTTCTGACCCTCATAGGCAATTTTATCAAGCAGTGAGAATTTTCAGAACTTTTTCTCCTCAAAATAAAACTACAAAATCAAACCGAATAACAGAACCAAAAGTCAGTAAAACACTAAGACTAATGTTTAAATATTACAGAATTATTTCCTTTTTCCCTGGCTGTTTTTGGTTTTTTTTTTTTTATTATTTGAAGATATTTCACCTGGTGTAAAGTAGAATTCATTCTTTGTAGTCTAGAGCAGAACAAGACATTACCTACTCAAAAACAACTCTCTAGTGTCAGGGTTTATCTGCTGGTTATCACAGAGGGCTGTGATGCTGATGGAATGTGAGCACAGGTCCTGCCACTTTGACCACACTGCCTTTCCAAACCTCGTCCCAAATGGAAACAAAAACCAGTTGCAAACATCAGAAACCTGATTGATTGGGAGTGGCACTCTGAGCCTGCTGCTGGTGACCCAGTGACTGGGAATTGCCCTGGAGGTTTAAAGTCTCATGTCCTTCCCAGGGTGGCAGTCACAGATATAACAAACCCGTCCAGTTAAATTACATTAGCCAACTCCTATTTACAAATGTGGGGATCACATACAGCCTGCCCATTGTTTGGCACAGACAAGCACAATCAGCCCTGGCATTTGAAGCTGCTGACACACTGCCAGCCCCTGGTGCAGATGGTGGCAGCTCAAGAGCGCTAATTACCGATGACATTAATGATGAGGTAACCTGTCTCACTTCAGCTAATAAACAGATGGAATGTGTTTCCTATTAATTTTTTTTTTCCCAGATAACAAATTGTTTCTGAGATAAATTGTAGCTTTAATGGTGGAGAGCAACAAAACCAAATTATCTGTTCTTTGGAAAAATTTGTTTTCCACTAATTGCTCTAAACAATCAATAAGAGAATTACAACTGGCATCACCCACTGAGAACAGAAGCAGAGGAGTCAAAGTCAATTAGCTCCCTACAGTATGATGCACTCAGATGGAAAGAGTCATTACAACAGAGTGTAAAAGTCAAAGTATAAAGTGTGCAGCTTCTGGAACAAAGCAGACTCAGACAAAATCTAACAGAGGGTTTTTACATACCTGTCAATTCCTCATATATCACTGCATTTCCCAGTTTTCCTTTAGATGCTTCCAGGAAAGAATAAAAGACAAGGTAAGAGGGCATCCTTGGATCCTGGGAGCCCTTCAGAAGCTGTGACCGAGAAACATCTCATCTACAGAATAAAAGGAACAGATAACCAGCTCAGTTCCCTCTCTTAGTACAAACATGATAAATGTGGAAAAGCCAAGAACTCCATGGGGGCAGTGAAATATTGTCGTGCAAGTGGCAGTGTTAGGTTTTCAGGTGGACACAGTGATGTTAAGAGTCTTCTCCTACCTAAATGATTCTATGACCATCCATTCCAGAGCAAAATTCAAGCACATAAAATAGACCTATTCTGCTGGAGTTCTCACTGGTGTTTTATTTCATTTTCCTCAAATGGAGGAATGGAGTTTTAGATTTACTTCTATTTTTCAGACATTATTCACGCATTATTTGGCAGTTCTAGAGCATTCAATTAGAAAGTAACATTCTACTGCAGTTTGTGTCGGTCATAACTCGCTCGGTGTGTTGGAAGAGTCAATTATTCCACATTAATTCACAATAATCCCTTGTATCTTACAGTGAAAAAACTTCTACTTTGCCCTTGAAAACTGAAATCATAGAGCTCTACATGAGCCCCTGACTGATTTATCTTCTCTCCTGGGTTGATTTCCTCACTATTAGTAAGGAGTGGCTCAGGCACAAGCTACTTGAACGACAGTGCTTGCCTTGCCCAGACCTTTCTGTCAGGACACTTTCCTGCATGAGGTTTTTTCCCTGCAGCAATGTCTCTGATTTTATACAGGGTAAAAATTGCTGCCCACCCAAGACCTTAACGAACTGAGCAATGTTTTCAGCAGTGATGTAATGTTGTATTTGAAAACACATTATCTCCCCACTTTATGCTGTGGCACACAAAGCAGTCCACTCACTTTTTCATGCAAGCACAATTGCAAAGGCATCCAGCACTTCTGTTTAAGGCCACCTACTACTGCTTTTCCAGGAATTATCAGAAACAACCCAGCCAGCCTACTGAGAAGTGAATAACAATGAATAGCTATTCAGGGCTGGGAAAGGTTTACATACATCCTCACAGCACTCTTTATTCAGAGATGGTAAATAACAACGGTGTACAAGCCCTACAGCCACTAATTTAGCATCACATTGTGACTCCCTCTGTTTCTTTCCACTTGCCTCAAACAAAGTCAAGTTTAGTGACCTTTTTTGGCCACTGTATATAAAACTGGCTGGTGTGAGCTCAGCACAAAGCATTAAATATCTTGTACAAAGCAGATAGTAGAGTCTGTTGCCCATCAAGTTCCTATGACTGGGCTTATGTTGGTTTGTCTACACACTGGTGACTAATTAAGTTTTGTTGAAAGGGAAAACAAACATTTTGTGTCATTTTGTTGCAAAACACTACTAATACAGAGACTCTTCTGCTGCAAAGCAGAAAAAGGAATGAAAAAAATCAGCATATTGAACAGTTCTGTCCTTGGCCAGGATTCTTGTGCAATGAAGGCAACATTCCTCCATGGCTGCATGCTTAACAGCAGTTAAGTTAAGCCACCTGCATAACATGGTCCATTTTCCTCTGCAAAAGAGAGCATGTGGTGGTTGGAACGGAAACTTGATACAGGAGGAAACATCTCTCATACAGACTCTTGTTTACAAAGCCACTGACAAAATTTTAAATATTGCTCCAAATGCCTTGCTTACTTTTCCAGCAGAGATGTTTTTTTCCTGTGCTAACGCAAGACAGATTTCCATGGAATGCCAGCTGAGTGCTAACATTTGCTCTTTACAACATACTCCTCTCTACAGAGGAGACCAAATTCTGCTTTCCTTCTCATTTTGGCAACTACTGTATAAGTAATAGTTGCACTTTGTCATTCTGAATCACAAGTTTTGCTCATAATTTGTAGCATTTATCTCATGTTAGACAGTTTTTCTTTCTTAACACTGGAATCCTCATACTTTATATTTAAAGATACACAGGGCAGGTATCCAACAAAACTTAAGTCAGCTCTCACCATGCAACTTTTGTTCTTCCTTCACACACATGAAGTGTTTACACAAATGAAAGGAAACCTTTCCTCATACTTTTTGCTCATCTGGGTCACCTGAAATGTGTCATGCAAAATGAAATTCCTACGAACAGTACCCCAGTTCATCCCTCCTTCTGCACTCAGCTACACTTCACCATGCACACAATGTGGTAATTGCTTTTGCTTGACTTGTTCAAACAGCCATTTTCATGATGTGACAGCCAGGGCACTAATACATTTATGCCCTTTGTAATCGGCCAGCACTGCTTGTAATTAGGTGCAAAGTTAATTAAGTGCAATACATCTAATAACTGCCTGCCAGTAACTGTAAAGTCTGATTTAGCGCATGAACTGTCAAGGTGTCAGAATGGTGTGTTAAAAAATAAGTTGCTAGCAGAGAAACAATCCTGCCACAAGCCAGAGAAAAGCACTGTGACAGCGAGTGAGCTGAGGAAAGGGAAAGCTAAGTCAAAACTTACTATTTCCAACACTGGAACATGACCCACCTGCATGCTGATAAGTTGTATCTTGCTTAATGGAACAATAAATTGAAGTATTCTTTTATTTACCAGCCAATGTCTTCTCCTATAGACCACTCTTCCCTTCAAGAGCTATACATAGGGTATAGAACTTTTATAAGTCTGGAAATAATAGTAAAAGAACAGATTTTTTTTTTTTTTTTAGTAATGCATTAAAAGGGTTATAAGCAGAATGAAGAAGGCCCAGAGGGTCTCATTTCATGTTCAGGGACCTGACTTTGTTTGTTTTTTTTTTATTGCACAAAACATAGCTTTTCTTCTACTGAACCCAAGAGAATATTCCATATTCTTCTTCCTTTAATTTGCTCACACATTCCCTTCACCTCCATCCCTATTTGGTATCAGCTGCAAAATGCACTTTTCCTCACATTAAGCATTCAGGGCAGGTGCAGAAGGAAAGCATAGCTGGTCAGAAGGGGCAAAAATAAACACCCAACAAATGACAGATTGTCCACACACAATAATGCAGGACTAGCTGTACATCAGGTTAGAAGTTCCAGGGAGCACAACTGATAAGTTACACACACTCCATGGCACCACAAGATATCTGCAGAGTTCAATAATAATTTGATTATTAACACACACGCAGATGGACGAAGCTCAAAATTTCCTTTAAGACAGGAAGAAGGACAGCATGGGCAATGCTCTGAAGCTTTTTCAGGCCAGCAGATGCAAATAAATCGATGGAATTTGTGCACACAGAGGGCAGCTCACAAACCTTCAGAGATCATCTAAGTTCAAGGGCAACATTTCTACCTCCAAAGCACTCCCCAGTAGGGCTCTCTTTTTAAAATACTTGGCAGAAATCTATGTCAGATAAGTCAATCTCGGTGGTTTGTTATAATGAACTGATATTTGATCGGGGAAGTTATGCTCTGGATTGACATGAAATTAATAATGCTTGTTGTGTGGTGCACAATGACAAAGGTAAATGCTAATAGCTGTGAAATCCTAATGAATTCCAAAGTACTCTTCTGAGCTTTGATTAGTGCTTGTGTTGTGCAATTATGCTTTTCTATAATTACTGTGAATTACCATCATGATATTATTATTCTCATATTTTCTATTCCTCGGAAATTCTCAAAATTTCCTGCAGCTAAAAATGGATTTCATTTGCATTATCACAAGCTTTGATTGTTTAATGAAAAATAATTCCATGCAGACTCTCATGTTAAATTGTCCATTTAAAATTTTCCTGTTATCTAGATTATGTTGAAGTGTCCTTTCTTTCATTTATCATTTGCCTCTATTATCACAGTCACTGCCCTCACTTCATGCTACATTTCAGAGAGAAAGAAAAAATGAAAGACATTTTTACTCAAATCCTCATCTTTTGTCTGGAAGCCTTTTCCTCTGCATGTTCTCCCTTCTCCCTAAAATTCCTTATTTGGAAAGCCTAAAATGGGGGAAAAAAAGGAAAAAGAAAAAGCTTACTTTTCAGGAAAATGTGGTAGCTATGCTAAAAAAACAATATTTTTTTTTTAAATTGCAGTAGGGTCTGCAGAAGGATACTTTGGATGTACAAGTCAAAATGAGTATAGTACCAGAACCAGCAAAGTCCATTCAAAAGCCAAGTTGCAAAAATTGTGGGAAATGTGGATTTGTAAGAGCATGAAGGAGCCTCAGAGGCATTGAGTTGAATAATTTTAAAAAAACACCAGACATGACCTTCAAAATTTAAAAGTGTCCCACAATATAGAGAAGAGGTCATCTGATATTTGCAATATATCTTCCTACATCCATCACTGCTGCATGAAGTGTGTGTATGTTTAAATAAGTGGACAAAAGGAGATAGAAATAGCATCTATACTTCAAAATTTAGAGGAAGTCACTTAACTTCTTCTTGGGTTACATTGGAAGCTTTCATTTCTATTCAAAATTTAAAAGTGTCATCTTGTGACCTTTGCAGTTTTGACAGTTTCAAGGACTGATATTTATGTTTTTCAGTCTCTCATCATCATTTTGCTGCCTGCAAATTAAAAGCATTCATTGCAGTATTTCTACTAAAAGAGCAATTCAGTTATTTTTCAAGTAGATTATGAGCAATTTTTTGATGTACTCAGAAATCATGGACTAGAAGACGGTCTAAATAATGAAATTAAATCAGGTATTTCACTACATACATAAAAATATTATTTTGTTATTTTTGTCTCCTTTATTTCTTTCCAACCTTTTCCAACTGCTTCCATTTTCACCTCATATATGCATCTGATTTTCCTCTCACATACACCCAATTCTCCTGTGCAAAGTGTTAATAGAACACGTGTGGTCACAATTTCACACTTGGTATATTCAAATAGCTTCCAATTTAGTCAGAGGAAGTTTGACCATGTCCATATGTACACTTCAGGAGATGAAAGCCTGGATGGGATGAAGGAAAACAACCTTTTTTAAAAATCCAAAAATCTTATATGAGGTTATTTATGCCTTAATGATTTTTTTTTTTATTTTCACCATGGATAAAAACAAATGGAAATACTTCATCTCTAACTTTATCGTGATGTGGGGAAAATTGAGCCCACATTGAACATCTGCAGATTGCATCTTTGAAAGCAGCACTGCACCAGGAGGATTTCCTAAGGGCAGCTAAAGTGTGTTGGGTTCTAAAGCAGGGATGTGCACTCAGGAAACCACAGCTTCTTCCCATCATTTCCTACATGGATCATCATTCCAGAGGGCTGTGCAGATGTCCTGATGAGCCTGGGATACACAATCATCTCTGACCTTGCCATAAATACCATCCTGGGTCCAAAGGAATAGGCACGGCCCTGATCACAAGACTGGCATCTTGCACACTTGAAGTCTCACTAAATTAAGCAGGGTTGTTATTTTTAGGTACCCAAAACCAAACAAGATGGAACAAGACAGGGATCAGGGATGGGGCACTGCCCTTGCCAGTGAGCCAACCTTCTGCAACTGGAACCAGTATAAATGGAAATTATTAGAGAAGACCCCACCCATACTTCATGGAAACTTCTACTCTGCCACCCACATGGTCACTGTCCAGCCTTACCCCTCATGTGGGAGGGTCAGCACAGATTCTGCTTGCTTCAAAATTTTTCTTTCATATTACAGATCAGCTTCAAGGGCCTAGGAGAGGAGCTAATCCTACACACATGTGCCTCTGGTGAAATGGCAACTGTCCCCGGCCAAGGAATTAACACCCCTTTTAATGTTATCCTCTTTATTCTGAGCTTCCAACAAACAAATCAAATCCAGCATTTAGCAACTGCATGTTTCACATCATCAAAAGTCCTTTCAGATCTCAAAACTGTACACACTGTCTGCTGGAATGACCCCAGGCACTCTGTGACAATTGAATTATAACCAGTGACACCCTCTTTCCCAACCCATTGCACTAGGTTACCTCCACTGGCTACAGAGAGGACTCCACAAGCTTTTCTGCAGGCAGCAGTGTGCTGGACAACAGAGGGAACATATTATTAAATATTTCTTTTATCTTCACTTACAATGGCCAGAGATTTAACCAGCCTGCAAATATTTTCCGTTAGAGTATTGCAGCCACAAGGTTCCAAGCCTTGGAGACCAAAGGAGTTTTAGGTGGTTATAACTTTTCAGTCACTTTTATCTAGCCAAACCCATTTTATCCACAAAACCTTGAAGAAAATAGCCAGTCACAAGCCACAGCACAAGACAAAATGCACATAGCCATCTGGGTTGCTCTGTTGCCTGCTAGACCTCTGAGATGTCACAGGTTTAGCTGTTGACCTTTCACTACAGTTTAGGTTTTGTTGGAGGATGTCAGAAATATTCCCTGTGATTGGAGAGACTGCAGCCAGTGAGCTGGGTGGTCCTCTGCAGTTAGAGGCTTTCTGGGCTCCCAGGAAGTGATTGTGCTAATTCATCACTAAACTCAGTGGCTTGGGCAGCCATTCTACTTCACTACTACTGCAGTGTGGAGGGAAGGGATTTCCTTTCTGGATGAACTGGACTGGCATTGACTCTGGATCCTGCCAGTAAATAAATATTGGTCTGATTTTTAAAATTATCTTTGTATTACTTTGTGCAATGCTTTACCTGTGTGCAGGAAGCCTTTTACTTCCTTCCCTCTGGATGGTCTGCAAAGAATGGAAGAGTAGCCTGAATGCAGAGATGTGAAGAAATTTCAGACAGTGCTGTATCCAAATCCTTTCAAACATGGAAATGGTCTGATGGGTTCATATCCATTAGCACATGGTTATTCTATTTATAAATTCTTTTAAATCTACCTGGCTATGGCTAACACAGTGACTCTTAACTGCTCTGTGGGTAACTCACAGGGATTTGGGAGAGGGAATTCACATCCAGGATCTACTGCTTAGCTCATAAGGAGTCTTGGATTAATCACTTTCCTCCCCTTGTTACTATTTCTGATTGCAAAGTACAGAGTTATTTCAGGGCAGGAAGCTGTACAAAAAAAGTCATTATTATTAAAGGCTACCCTTCTTTTCAAACTCCACTAAACTACAGGAAGATTTAAAAAATGTGCTGCTGTTATCAGTCAAAACCTCAATTTGTTTGCACTAGCATGGTTCTACCTGTCACCAGCTAAGGAATATTATGTAACTGTGGCCAAACAGCATTAATTGTTTTCCAGGCAGTTATACACAAGCCTGGAGCGATGCATGAATTGTCACAGAGCCTGGCTAGAAAGATACCAAAAAACTTGGTAGTTGTTTATAACTCTACTAAGTCCTTACTTGGACAACCAGGGACAATATATGGAGCAAAAACTCACACAGCTTCAATTCCCTGGATCAAACAGCTGTGAAGTCAGGAGGAAGCTCTTTGAATAATGCTTCTAGCTGGAGTCAGACACACAGCACATAGAATCGTGGCTGAATCTGTACCCATTCAGGCTGGCAGGTGATACCCCAAGTCATTCTGGAGATGGTGGCCCAGCTGCCTGCTGACAGAATGTCACCAGAGTCCCACATTTTGTTACTCAGCTCCCAGTGCAGTGTCAATCACAGTGTATGATAAACTAGGCCAGTCACTTAATTGAACTTCAAAGTGACAACTAAAGAATGTCATCTGTCCCAGATAAAAACTGGACTGTAGCCAGCAATCCATAAATCCCTCTGTCCTATCCTGAAGGCCATATACAGCAACATTTTGGAGTCTCTGAAATGTTCTTTACCACAGAGATAACAGAAGAGACCCTGTTGGGCAAACATCACTGGCTATGTGGCTATGACAATGAAGGAATACTTGGCAGCACAGCTCTGCTGCCAGGATGCATGAGCAGAACTGAAGATGCTGCAAGCTCCAAGGTGTTTGTCTGCTTGTCCTGCATCACATTAACCTGGTCCAAATACTGGAAAGCAGAAGTTTGCAGCCTTACACATAACCCAAGGTTATACAAATAAACAATCAGGAATCACAAGCAGAGCACACAGCTGACCAAGACAGCACAGAGTCCTCCATAAAATTAGTAATGATCTTCTCATGTAGAAAAAATCCTAGGTAGTTATTCGATCTTACCTTCAAATAGTTTCATAGTTTAGGAAAAAAAGCCTTTTGCCTTAATGTAGCTATCAAACAGAATCAATTTGAAACGTGCTCTGAACTACTGCATCGAAACCTGCATTCCAGTGGGATCTTCACACACTAACACAGAGTGAGCTGGAATGTGTGAAGGTTTGTTCCATCCGTTTGATTTTTTTAAAATTTGTATTTCCCTCTGTTTCCTGCAGCAACTGCTCTCCCATATAAACTGCAGATATCAAGTATGGCAGATTCAGGACGAGTTTATTCCTAGACTGTGACATCCCAGCTCTTGACTTTTTAAGCTTAGCTTCTATCGAGCATCTAAAGATGAAACCAAGTATTCACCAACAGAGCATCAGAAATTTTTGAATTTCACACAAACACAAAACCTCTTTCTAACACAAAACCTCTTTCTTGCATATCTACATACACTAACAGCATTTTTAGAGTATTTCGAAATGACATTTTAACGCCAATGGCAAACATAGGAAGTGCCTTTCAGCGCCAGGAGAAGTTACTTTGACTCTGGCACCATCTACTGACCAGGGAATAAAAGTGCCCGGACACCAAGAAAGGCCTCACTAACCAAGGAAATACACCCCGATTTCTTCTCGCAGTGTGAATATTTCTATTTTTTCACCCCCAAGTCAGCTTTAACCTACATCCTCGAAAAATATTTTCTTAGCTTCTCATTACTGTTGACATTCATCAGAGTGCAATGATATAATGCAATTGGATCTTTCCAGTCTGTAAGATAACCAGAACAAATAAACAAAAAGCTGCTTGCACTGACTTTGCAAGCAATGCTTCACCACACTGACACCGAGGAGGAACGAACTGTTTCAGTGTAACTGCCAGGAATGTACTCAGCTGTGCAAAACACTTTAAAATATGAATGCAAAAACAAAACCTCACACAAAGGCTTAGTTTAGAAAACAATTTTCTTATTCTTGCCTTCCTAAATACTTCATTTTCCCTTTCTAGACAGAAAATATTCTCTATGCATTAACAAGGAAACAAAAAATGATATGCGAATGTATTTTCTGATTAATATTTAGGCTGAAAATATTTCTTTGTAAGAACAAATGGCAACTTTTCATCTGGATTCAAGGTTACTGAAAAGCACCAAAGTTGAATTTCATAAATTTTTGCCACTAGTGAAAATCAACTATTCAAACAGAGAACACTCGTACTAAATATATAAATATAATAGTATAAATATATTTTTTTCAAATATTGAAAACTACTCCTAAATGTTGAATAATTATAGGAGTTACATGGAAAATATTTTGTCTTTGTCTGTATGAATGTACTGACCTCAACAGCGAAACAATTTAAATTTCAATCAAAATGTGCAAGGAAAAATAGGGGTTACAGCAAATTCTGAAGATGAAGACAGAGGCTGGTAAGTAAAAACTGCTGCAGAATAATAAGAATTGATCACCTGTAGCTCTGGGGAAGGAAAAGAAGACACTGAATACTGTCTTAAGCCTGCTGGACATTCAGAAGAACAGACCTGTCATGCTTGCAGGGTCTGCTGATTAATGCTTGGCTTTAGTGTAATGTAAGATTTATTGCATTTTGCCTTAAGTGGGTAATTGAATAATCCCTCTAAAAAGCAATAATTTTCCCATGAAGTTCGTAAAGTTAATACACTTCAAATCTCCAAAGAGCAGAGAAGAAACAGCTACACATCTACCTGTGGAAATCACTGGACATAAATCATCATGCACCAATGTGACTTCACACAAGTTTGTTATTACAGTCTTTTACAGGAAAAAATAAATAAATTATTTTAAAATAGTGCCTATGTACACCTATCATGACTGGCTGAATGAACACTGATTCCTGATGTCCCATCTTTTTATATCATAGTAAATTAATTGGATCAGTGAACATAATTCTCACTTTATTTGGACTAAAATAAAATTGAAACTCAAATTAGCCTGACTCAAAATCTGGTTGTTAGTCTTAGGGAGAACAAGTTCCACATGTACTGCTTAGGCTCTTGATATCAATGGGAAAATGGCACAAAGGAAAGAAAATTCATATTGATTGGTGGTGTGTTTGGGGTTTATAGAGCACATCTTATAAAATGCATGTGAGGCCCAGACAGTGAGCCAAGGAAGTTGCACTGTATTGTCAGGAATCACTGTGCACAGATGGAGAATGAAATCTCTGTTTCTGCTCCACAGTGCACATCCCCAGAATGAAGATCCTGTCAGACCAGAGGAAAAGCAAAGTGTCCTCTTCTAGTTTGTCCTACCTAAACCAGGTTGAAGGGACTACAAGAATGACTACATTCCATAGGATTGGATTTCTAAGTGTGTAAAGCTGTAGGTTAGACTAGCACATCAAAGATGCATCACTTAATTTACACAAAAAAACTGCTAAAAAATTAATATTAAAAGCAGCATCTGGAAACAATGTGGTGATCACAAATTGTGCCTCAGACCATAAAAAATCTGAACTCAGAGTGTCTTTCAAAACCACACAAAATGAGCTGAAATATCCTCAAATCTACTAACACCAAACCTACCAAAATCCTTAAGATTATGTACTTTAAAAGTATCACCTTTAAAGCATCAACTGTTACCACACCTCTACACATTCTTTTCTGGAAAAAGCACTGCACAGATACTGGGGTTTGAGAAGAAGGAAATATCAAGTGCTTAAGACTGCTCCACTTGAGGGCACACACAACAATGTTCTTAATATTGAACATTATAACAAAGGCAGTGAAATATTTCAAGTTTCACCTTCAAGTGAAATTTTGAACTCTGAACTTGCATTTTCTCCGTAGGCCCTAGGTAATGCTGCAGTTCAGAGGTGCAAAATTACCAGCTCTGGATGAGAAGTTGGACTCCAGGTTTCCATCCTGCTTTTCAATCTCTGGGTTCCACCTGGCCGTGACAATAAATGGCATTCTTGCTGCGCCGTGCAATTTACACTTCCCATATTACTCTCAGTGGATTACAACTGAGAAAACTCTCATTTCTTTTGCACTAATGAAATGATTCTCAGGCTGGATCACAGGGATACAATGCATTTCAGACATTCTTCTTCTCTGAATTAATGCACATGGGGCTACTAATGTAGTACTTTTGACAACAGTGATCTTTTTTGATGGTACACTTCGTGTTACGTGGCTTCACTAGCAACACCACTGGAAACACTCTCTGGAAGTCTCTCTTCATAGTTTTAAGTTTCACTTTGAACCATCTGGCAATCTCAGCCAGGAATGAAGTAAATTACAGGCCTCCAATAAATTTTCAGGACATTCTCTCTACTTAAGACTAGATAAAAAGCACATTTTAAAAAATATGATATAGATATTTCAAATTTGAAAGCCATATTATTATCACAACATATAAAGTAAGACAATGAAAGAGGAAGGAGACATTTTTGGTACTAATGTGTACTTAGAAAGAATTATGCTTTCATGCTTCAATCAGTTTTAGCATGGTACTGCCTTGGGAATTCTGTGCTAAGAAAAAGGCCAGATTGGCCCAACAGCTCTTAGGGAGTAAAGGGATTTGGGTTTGCTCCTATTAGAGTAGATTGATGGCATATCAGAGTGGTGATGAGAAACAAGGGAATTGTTGGCTGAAGAGAAGTTAATCTTGAAAACAAGCAAGCAGCAAGAGCTGCCAGTGAAGCAGTCCTCAGTAGGCATTACACAAGGGATTTCCTTTGTTATGGGTATAGGAATTTACAGTTCTGCCCATGTTGGTCTGCAACATGATAAACATTGATTTGTGTTTCCATAAGAAGCCTGTAGTATTTCCTAACTCAGTAGGAGAATTGCTTGGATAACATGCTATGCCATATTCTTCAAGGCTGCCAGTGACCTGGGCCTGATGGGATGTGAAATATTTGGGATGCCAAATTTTCATTGTTCATTAAGCAACCAAAATACATTCTTTGGTGTCAACTTTAGGAGCTGTGGTAATGCAGCACCTTATGTGGGAAGGTCTGTTCCATACAGCAAATACTAACAGGAAAAAAATGGAAAGGGGAAGTCCATGACCTGTAAGCAAATTACAGTGGGGCCCAGTGGATGGAAGTTTGGAATGGCTCAAATATTTTGAGGGGTGAGGAGGGGGATTGAAAACTGGGAGTAATGCAAGATAGCAAATCTTGCCAAAATATTTATGTCTCTGACCTAGGCAGGTTAGATCTTCAGATGAGAATCTGTTTGCAACCAGGGGCAGCTAATAAAAAATAAAATTTATGGCTTTCTCATCGTAAATGCTGCCCCAGATGTTCAAACACAAAGTACATAGGTTCACCACCAAACCAAATGCAAGAAAGAAGATCAATAAAACAACATCAGAGTATCCTTTTACTGGTAAAGGCAGAATATTTGTCTAAAAAGCAAACAGTATATGGTATCTCAAGTGGCTCCTTAAAACTCTTGCCATAAAGTTATTGACGATGTTAAGATGAGAATTGAAATATGAAGACCAAAGTCTACATTTTTTACTCTTCTTCTTTACAAGGGGAGAAACAGTGCGGGTCTTGAAACCTGGATAGGACTGATACTGTTCCTGAAAGGTTATGAGAAGTTCATTTAATAAGATAAAACCCCTAAAACATGAAACATAGAATCATACTGTCCTTTTATTATCCTGCCACGTGGACTTTGATGCACACTCTAGCAATAAGCTCTATTCTGAATTTCTGCACAAAGAGTGGCACTGGGATTACTGTACCTGTGATCCCAGTGCTGTGCACCACACAATCCTTAGGGCTTCACCCTAACAGCTGATTTGGAGGCAGACATTGCTGTGTTATATTTTGACATTGCTATATTATATATTATGTATAAATCTAATCATTGTGCACTCTTCATATTCTACAGCCAAAAGCATCCAGAGCTGTAACTGCTGAAATGCAAGATTTCCCTTGCTGTTCACTGACTAAGTCCAAAAAGCCTCAGTCTTAGCTGAAAATGCCTGTTTTCAGTTGTAAAAAAGCTTTCTGCTATTATTCATAAAGTTTAGGGCTCAATGCATGATTATGCTAATCCTTGTGATAAAACAGCGATAAACTTGCAACCAGTAAAAAGGTGAATGGTCCCTGCAAACTGTGAAAAACCAGAATCGGTTGGTCAATGCTTTTATGGTCCAAACTTTCCATTTTTTCCCTGTATTTGCCAGCAGATTTTTCTGTCTTTTTCAGTGCTGAGGCTTACGACCTCTTCACTACATTCTATATAAAACTCAGCCTTCCGTGCTTCTGCTTATTAGACATATTAGAGAATTTGTGCTACCAAATATTCAGAGATCATGGACAATACACAGAATTAAGCACATTGTGCCTCTAGTAAGCTTGTGAGGACATCATATGCCTGGTTCTCCTAGATTATTTTAGCTGACAATCTAATAAGAAAGAAAGATGACTTCTTATTCCCTGTGAGAGACTTTTAAGAGTCTATGTATGGGGGAAACAGCTTTGGAAGCACATAAAAGTCACAAATTTTGGTTCTGCTTTGCAAAGGAAATAATTAGAAGCATTTGCTGAAAAGCTAGAAATAAGCAGACTGCAAAGAATTGGAAGACTTGTCTAAGATTTTTCAGAGCCAAGTTAAAAGAGCAAAGGACTCAGAAGGCTGAGTAAGGTGTGCAGGGATGAACAGCATCCTGTGGCAGTGCTGTGAGGCCTCAGCTTTTGTACCATTTCTGACATTACATTACAGGATTATATTAACAACATTTCAGTTGCTAACACTCAGTCCTATGAGTGTTCACGTGCATGATGTCTCCATCATTTGTCTCACAGTGCTCTCATCATCCATAAAAAGGAATGCCAAAAAATTTAGGACAGGAAGCTTGATTAATTGTTTCATCCCTGCTGCTTTCCTCTATCTACTGCTGTTCAGCACATGAGAAAAATCATCTCTGGTCAGACCAAAGGTTCACAGCTAGCTGAGCAGCAGATGCATAGGAAAACAAGGTATTTAGGGATTTACCCTTCCCTTGAGCTGCCCTCTCAGTCACTCGAGAACTGCCTGCTGGCATCCACTCAGGTGCCTCTTTTCTCTTACTGGAACAAGTATATTCAAAGTGGAGTTCATTCCTTTAGAACACAAAAAAAAGGGTGGGACAAAGGGGATTTAAAGACAGCTGAAGCCTACAAAGAAGCTGAGCTGTAAGCCTTGTGCTAAGGGTTACATAGTAGGAACCTAGAGGTCCACCACACTGGATCTACTTGTAAAAAGCTTTCTTCATTTAATTTTAGTTTCAGCCTCTCCTTTAAACAGCACTGCAGTGCCTGACTTGAACAGCCCACGTTTCTGGATCAAAACTTCCTGTTCTTCCTCAAAGAATACTGTTCTTTGTAATGTCACTTGTAACAACTGCACCATTAGGTTAATTTAAATGTAGTCCAAATTTCACTTCCTTTCACATTCCATTTTTGCTGCAATGAAGTAGATAAGAAAAATACTGAAACTTTAACGGGAATAGTCTTGTGCAGATGGAGGAAACCCAAATGTGCTTAGTAGAGCAGGTCTTGGTCAGAGTCAAAAGAGTCCAAAGGACAGATGTGTTGTTGGTTAATCCTTCAGGAAACCCTTGTGATTAGGAACTCCTAGATCTCCAAAAGGCCAGCCAACTAAAAACCATACACTCTGCTCCAGCACTCATAGTACTCCATTTGGGAGAATCAGAGGATTGCTTGGCCAGGAATAAGAAAGAACAATGTAAATAAGGTTATTATACATAAAAATCAGAGTGCATGCCCTGGAGGATGGGGAGATTTCAGTTCAATAAATCAGCTAGGAAGATCTGGCAAAGTTCATTGTCCAACTGGCTTAGAAATTTAACAAGGATACTAGGGGCAGCCATTTCTTTAAGAACTTTAAGGAAAAACAGAGGTAGATTCAAGCCAATGTATTAAAACACTATGAAAGGCAAGTGAAAGCCATTAGTAAAGAACCTGAAAGCAATTCACTGTGACCCCCAGAGAATATCAGTACAAGGGTGGAAGAAAAGCAGAGAGTGGATATCCAATGAGAGCTAACAAATAAAAGCATAAAGTCATGTGGAATATAATATAGAAAGAGTTCATATTGTACTAAATTTCTGCATGGATGAAAATAAATGATTTTTTTTCCATTTTCTTTAACTCTACAATTCTAATTTCTATAATATATGTTGTACCATATACCGCATTTAATCAATATTATTTTAAAACTTTTTTCTTATTAATAATTATTTGTATTACTGAGGAAACTCCCATTCCCAAACAAATTTGAAGAACACAGTTGCTATCTCCAAATATGGACAAACACATAATAATACAAAAAAAAAAAGAAAATAAATTATTCAACAGTACAATCAACTAGTTCAGCACATATCTACATGCTTGCCTTCAATATTTCTGCAGACCTCATGACAAAGCAGAAATATCAGAGGGTGAAGCCTTTCAAGTGCCTTTGCTAACTCATGGGGAGCACCTTCTAAGCATAAAGGACAGCTTAGAAAAAAGTTCAAGATGTTTCTTTGTTAATCTGTGGGGGAATCAGTTCAGTGGAAGCACCAGAGCAGCTCATATGGCAACTGCAGCACAGCAGAGGAGCTGAGCTGCTGAGCCCAGCTGATGGTTCCTTCAAGAGCAGAAGCTCATGGAGAACAGCAAAGATTTCAGCCTGGACTAAACGAGTCACTGAATGCTCTTGTTGAGAGATTATCCAGAACTAAGTCATAGAAGGAAAAGAAGAGGAAATCAGGGGCACAAAACCAGGCAGGAGAGGAGAAGGGAACTGGAGAGGACCTGCTTGTGATGTGCTGAAGGAATAAATAGGAAAGTAGAAGACAAATCAGCAATGTAACACCAAAAAACCCCCACTGTGCTGACAGTTATAAAATGACATCAGCTAACACATCACTTGATAACTCTTTATTAGTTTCGAAGATGCAGAAGAGATTTGAAGAGCCACAAGCTATGTAACAGCCTCAACTTTGCATCTGACACTTAGCAAATCTGAGACTGGGTTTTGACCCAAGGGAAGTTGGAATTTCACACATAAATGGCTGCCCAGAACAAATAAGCAACTTGCCCACAGTGAGATCTGATGTGGGAGGCCCTCTCCAGATAACATCATGAATAATCCCAAAATTAACAGAAACATGTTTTCATTTACTTATCCACATTCTGACACTCCATTTTTTATAACACAAATAAGTGCAGAAGTTGTTTTAAGGAAGGAAGTAAAAACTACTAGATGTCTATCAAGAATTACGGAAGAATGCAAAATATTTTCATCACAGGATTAATTTCTTGCTAATTCATTTCAACATTTAGATCTTTATCATTTCAGGCATAGCCTGCATTAATAATACATGTTTAAGAAAGAAACTCACATCACATAAGTATTATCTGCCAAGAAAGTGCACTTTTTAAATATTCTTCAGCATGCAAAAGAAATATTAGATTTCCATGAATTCATTCTTATGTTCTTACTAAGAACTGTGGTGGACAGCAAGTAATAACAGAGACAGGCCAGCACAGCAGTAAAATATGTGAACACATCACTTTATAAAAACCAGCATTTGGTTATTATTGTTGGTTTTGAGGAGCAGTCTTGCCAGCTGTCACAAAATGCATAAACAGTTCATAATCTGTAATAGTTCCTCAGACAGCTTCAAGACCATAAGGAACCAACTTTTATTCCTCAAATGAAACATGTTCTTCAGGTCCAAAATGGACAGATATTTTAGAAAACATATTCCAAAAATACAGCAGAAAATCAAGATTTTTTAAGACTTGTGGGGTTCCAACCAGATAAAACTCAACTTAAAATGCTTATTATCACTCATTACTTTCCAGAACCCCTCCAGCTTCCTGTCTTCTCCTGTGTTACGCAGCAAATGAAGGCCCCTAACAGTCATGGCATGAAAAAAAAATAACAAACACAGGAAAATTGCATAAATATTCAGACTATGCACCAGAGCTGTTCAGAGTTGGTGTTCCTTTTCGAGAGCTTGTGCAAACATTCTGCTCAATTTCATATCTGTGGGAGTTTGTATCCCCCACATCCAATTTTCAAAAACAAACTCTCACAAACCCTTCTTCTCATAATAAACATCCCCAGCTCCATCTCACCTAAATTCTCCATGGTGCTGAGTTTAATAAAAGCTGGATTTAGCACCATTATTTAGACAAGAATTGTTAAGCAGTTTCTTGTAAAGAATCCTTTTTTTTTCCATCTGCACTAAGAGAGGCACAGAATTGGGTGTCTTATGATTCTTTGCATGACTATAGAAAATGAGGTACCTTCTAAAACAAGGCAACTTAAAGATAAGTTTAGTGATTCCAGCAAATAAACTCATTTCTTTGGCAATGGAAAAACTTCCACTCTTTGCAATAATGCCTTCTATGTGTAGTATTAAACAGAACAGTTAGGGAAAAATACACAGCGTTCAGAAATATTTTGTTTCTGTGAACAAATTCTAGGATTGAAAGTTTTCTAGAATTATTATGAAATTGAAGTAACAAGTGCTTTAGAAGAGCTTATTTCTGAAAGTATGCACACAACAGAAAAGAGTTCCATGCCAAGTATCACTGTTGGAAGACCTGTACTCATGTTTGAACAATGTGTTCTGTCTGAAGCTACAGCTCTCAGTTTTCCAGGCTTTTAAGTAAAGCAGAAAACACTTTATTATGTTTCTTTCACCAGAAACTTTGATAACAGAGGCCTGTCATGCTTCCTTGCTGAAGTTTGCACTGCCTTAGGGTGATCTGGAAGGCCATCTGGAAATTACCACTGATTAATTAGCTGTGAGCCCATGATGTGAAGAGGGCAGATGGAAGAACACAGCACTTCATTGCTCCCAGCGCTGCAAGCCCTACCAATGCAATGTCTGATCCACGTCAAAGTCCCAGTCTCTTTCCAGGAGGATGGAGAAAGATTCAGATTCAGGAATTCTCCACAGAGAATAGTAAAAATTGTACTCCACAGTAATTGGCTTTCCTCGGCTGCTTTTTCTCCCAGCTCTGTTCACAGTGTTATCAATGCTAACAAACAATCCTAAGAACCTCAGAGGAAGGCACCAGACAACAGAGTGTGTTCATAAGAAGTCCTGCCTTCCTATCCACAGAACTTAGACAAAACCACCTTGGTTTTACATTTATCACTTCTAGATATATTCTCAAATGAAAAAACTGCAGTATTATAAACTTTTTTTTTTTTTCCCCCCTAATGGAACAAGAACATTTGCTTATCCTCCTGGCTCCTGCACTTATCCACCAGATTCACTTGCACATGTCACAAACACACCCACATTTACTGCCCATGACTTTCTGGCCAAGATATGGAAGTTCTTTACCAATACCTTGGTCTTAGAAGCACCATAAGTGCAAAGAAGCCGTTTCAGACTGAGAAGGGGGGAAAGCTATTGAGCTCTATCCCCCCACTGAGCCTTGCACTTGCCCTCTCTCCATACACTGTAAGTGGGAAGGACAAGATGAAATTAATATCATTATCATTACACAAAAGCCAAATTATTGTGTCATTCTCTCATTATTGTCAGCTACTTTTACTTAAAAATTAAGACAGATGAGCAAAGAGGTATCAGCTTTGATAAACAGCTTTTCCTGCACAAACAGTATCACAGCACAACAGCTCACATTTAAGTCTCACTTCTTTCAAGTTTATCACCAATTAAATACATATGTATGAGCATCACTGAAAACTGCACTTCCACAAGTTTTCCAAAAAACACAATCATAATTAATGACTTACTATTAACTTAGGATCAACAACACCAAATTCCGGCCAGAAGATGGCTGGCTAAGAGAGGGATGAAGAATTATAGTACATTTACTATTAACATTGAGACAGAATTTAAGACAGAAGTTCTTCAATAAATGTTTACAAATATTTCACTGCACTTGGATTAAAAAGATAGTTTGGTCCATATTAAAATATAAGGCTCAGTACCTGTTCATCAAATTCTTTTTCTCTCTTTAAATTACTTGAGAGCCCCCATTTTGAAACACCAAACACCTGACTAGGAATACAAAAAAAAGCTATCTGATGTCTGCTCAAAAAAATCCTTCCCTCCACACTGAGACCCAAAACCAGAGTCAACCACTGGCTATTTTGCTCTGTCATATTTGCTGCTATCAGCTGTGCAATTTTCAGCTTGTCAAACAGCCCACTGAGTAGCTGTTTTAAACTACATTTTAAATACTCCAGGAGCAGCCCAAAGGTAGATAAAACCATTATATTTAAAACCTTTCCAGCTCATCACTATTTTCCAAGTGGATAAGTGTAAAGATTTTTTCCAATAGGATGAATGACATACAGTCCCATATCTAAGTCCATACATTAAAGTACTTAAACTCATGACTTTTGCAATACAAGGTGAGAAGTTCAAGGCTTTTCCTGTTAATTAACAGTAATATATGTGTATGCAAAATTTTGTTTACTTTTCCCTCCTATTCTTCTTTCCTCTTCTTCTTTCTCCAAACCTCTTCAGTGTCCACGTCTTGACACACTGAACTCCCCGGTTTAGGCTGCTTTTGATTTGCGAGGAGAGCTACAATAGTTAATTACAGAGCATGGTCTTCTGTGCCTCAAACATTTTGCATTTATAGGCTCCTGATATAGTCCAGAGCAAGAGGCTAACCCCCATTTAATTTGTCCAACACGTTTCTGGTTAAAGTTCCATCAAATGGGTGACTGGAATCCCTCCGATTCAGCTGGAAAAGTCACTTTGAAGGAGGCGTTTATTAGCAACATTTGCCTCAGTCACAACAGGAGGCCCTGAGGGCCTGGGCAAAATCAGCGGTTGCTTATAACAGTCAGACCCAGTCGTTCCCCACGGGATAAAGTGTCAATAATAGGTTAGATATTATTATTCGGAATTGATTTTACAGCGGGTATAAAATTAAAGCAATGAGGCCGTTTGTGTAGGCAGCAGAGGCCCGTGCTGTGCAATGCCCTCCGGCGCGGCCCCGCAGCCCCCGGCCCCGCGGGAGGCGGCGGCGGGGCTCGCCCTCATCCAGGTGCTCGGCAGCGAGCTCGGGGCCGGAAGGAATATGTTGGGCAGCCTGTAACTACAAATATTTATTTCTCTCTTCATGCACAAATTCCTCTTCTTCAAGTCAACCGTTATTATCCTTTCCTGGTTATTTCACTGTCCTTAGAAAATTCAATGGATATTGTTCTCAAAAGCTTTCTTGTTCAAATGTTTCATGAAACTAAAGCTCCTCATTGACAAACACCTCTAAAATGTAACCAAGGTCTTGAAGTGCTGTAGGGACTTTGGAGCTGAAGTCTCACTGAAACTCTGATACAGACCTGAAAAGAGACTAGCTCATAAATCATTGAACACTGTCAAAAAAAAAGCAATATTTTTACTCTTTTTCCCTGTTATAATCAGGTACAAATCCACAAGTCCTACTACACTTATACCCAGCAATATCAGGTCTAATTTTCATCAACCCTATGTAAAACTTTGAATGTCTGAAATCTGAAACTTATTTTCAATTCTGTCTTTTGAGGGAGTTGTATGAATTCCCTTTTTACAATTTTATTATATTTTCCATATTTACTCTTTCTTCTCTTCCTTTACAACCTCCTTCTACATTATTTGCTTTTGTCAGTGTTTCCATCTCCATTCAATACTTCTTCATTGCCCCCTTTACACAAGGCTTCAAAAATTATTTTTAAGCATGTTAAAAACAGGAAACTAGGACTTGAATCTCATGGTGAACACTGTATTTGAAAAAACACCAGATTTCATCAGGAAAAGATGGTACATGATTTTTTTTTCCTGCCTTATTGTCCCCTCTGGGTGTGACAGTAGAAACCACAGTGCTCACATGAGGATCTAGAAAGTGCAAGGACTCAGGGAAGAAGAAGATGATGGAATATTTGTTCTGTTCACACCACAATGAATTAGCCACAACCATTTCTTCTAAACCTGACAATGCCTTTGCACATGTAGAACCATAAAAAGGCCTGAATGGGAAGGGACCTTCAATCTCATCCAGTTCCAAACCCTCCACTATAGGATGCCACCCACTAGATCAGGCTGCAGAGAGAGCCATCCAACCTGGACATGAACACTTCCCAAGGATGGGGCATCCAAAATTTTTCTGGGCAACCCATTCTAGTACCTCATCACCCGCTGAGTAAAGAATTTCTTCCTAACATCTAATCTAAATCTCCACTCTTTCAGTTTAAAACAGTTTTCCCTCACCCTGTCACTATCTGCCTGTGTAAAAAGTCCCTCCCCCTCTTTTTTACAAGCCCCCCTTAAGTACTGGAAGGCCACAATGAGGTGTCCCTAGAGCCTTCTCTTTTCCAGGTTGCACAACAGTTTTCCCTTACCCTGTCACTATCTGCCTGTGTAAAAAGTCTCTCCCCCTCTTTTTTACAAGCCCCCCTTAAGTACTGGAAGGCCACAATGAGGTGTCCCTAGAGCCTTCTCTTTTCCAGGCCATGCAACCCCAGCTCTCTCAACCTGTACGAAAGGTGCTTCATCCTTCAAACAATCTTTGCAGCCCTCCTCTGGACCATCTCCAACAGGCCCACATCTTTCCTGAGGTGTATGCATCATTCCAGACGGAGTATCACAAGAGCAAAGCAGAGGGGGAGGATTGCCTCCCTGGACCTGCTGCCCACCCCTCTTTTCATGCAGCCCAGGGCAGAGCTGACCTTGTGGGCTGTGTCTCGGCTCCTATCCAGCTTTTCATGCATTCTTTCCAAGAGTGAAGGAAAAATTCTCTTCATGCATATTTGGAAGTCCCAGGGATAAGAATGCTAATACCAAATCTCTGTCATCCAGCACTACTCCACACACCTTGATGTGGCCTTTCTTCTTGTACTATGCTTCTGTAAGAAAAACGTGTCCTCTGTACTTTCTCTCCTTGTGAGTTGCAAACTAATTGTTAAATCTTTGTGGGAAATGTGCTCTTATTCACACCTTATAATCATTTTATATTCACCCTCATTCTCTTCCCTAAGCTGTCATGTAAGGGCTACTAATTGCTGGGGGGGACCTTGATAAATTTTCCTCACTGTCAGGATTAGGCAAACTGAGGAAACTGTGCTGGTGTAAACAGACACCTCACTTCAGTGCTACAGTGCTCAGCTGGCATGAGAGTTGGAAGTAAAAAATGGCTAATTTCAGTTTCACAGTTATGATATATGTATCGTCCTCCTACTACAAACTGAAAGCAAAATAAAAATGTCCCAGCTTTGCCTCTCACTCCCCAGTGCCTGTCCTCTACATGAAAGAAACAGCCCTGATGGGACCATGATTTGATTTACATCATCATAGAACCAATACATTAAATTGTTATTGGAGATGATTTTTGCCATGTCCTTGGTGCACTGCTCTCTGATGAAGTGTGCACAACACACACATCTGGTCTAATAATCTATGGAAACGCTGTGTGAACCACGTGGTAAGGGCTGATGGAAAAAAGAGACCAGAGAAATCTTCTGATTCTGGTAATAGCCAGCACCAAGCTGGGATAATGTAATTAAAAATGTGTGATGTTCCATGGGTCCAGACATAGCAATGTGTAACTTAATGTGCCACAAGAAACGCTGAGCTTCAGTAGGTGAAGCTTCTAACAATCACGTGTCATTTCTAAGAAAATCATTTATCAATACAACCCATGATAGTGTGAAACCACTTAAGTTTCCATGTCTCTTTTCAAAAAAATGTACCAATTTAAACAGATTTTCCCACTCTTACGAGAAGAAGGTGCTAGGTTGCTCCCTGGGATTAGGATGTCTGACTAGCAAATCTTTGAAAACACATTTCATTTCCATAGCTATCCCTGAAGTATAGCTTTGTAGCCAAATTTACACTTAAGTGTCTCTAAATCTGATATGAAGTGTTTTTCAAGCTATTAATCTAGCTAGCCATATTAAAGCAGTTTGGAGTATTTTGGCTGAAGGAGATAAACTAGTAATATTTTTCAATTATGTAAAACTACTGTATTCAGATGAAATTTAAACTAGTACTTTTAGATTATTAATGCCAAGACTCAGGCACAGCTTTTCAAACTTTCAGTTTGATTTCAAATATGTCTTTTGTTTTGTTTTTTTAAATAGAAGCAGGTACCAGTGCTGGGTTCTGGTATTAATTACACAGGGAAACAGAAAACCCAAAGTAGACCTGGTAGCATTTTAAGAATCCAGCTATTGTGAATTCATCTGGAATTCATTGGGCTACCCCAGGCCATAATAAATTCATGCTGTATTAGCAGTAACATCATATGTACACTAATAGATGTTCTACTGAGATCAGTATTATTTGATTGACTCAAAGGATTACTTTAAGATCGGTTTTCTTCTAACTGTATTTTTAACATGGCTTTCTCCTGAAGCACAGCTTCCCACAAGACAAAATGGTGACATCAGAAGAAAAACATGCATAAGAAAATACACAAAATTAGACTATTTTTTTCTCCTTAGAAAAGATACAAAGAACATTAGAATGATAGTCTATCCCCGATGTAAACAAATCCATGTGTTTATTTATAATTTTCTCTGTGGGAAACAAGACATTCAACTCTCCAAAAGTGAATATTTGCAGATGCAAGAGAGGTTTTACGATGCAACTCAGTAACAGTGATATATCTTAAACTGAAAAAAATGATGCAAGTGATCTGTTTGCAAAGAAGTACTGAGCAGTACTTCACCTGCACATTTCTGCTTTGCCATGCACACTAAATAGAAGAACACAAAAAACATATAGAGGACTTGTCTGGTATCAGCTGCGTGACTGATATATGGAAATTAATGGACAAACAATACCTTGGATATGTTGGGTTGGAAAGGAAAGATGTTCTTAACTGTTTGCTGTGTCTTGTGAACTGTACCAGAAACATTGATGTGAGTGGTGCTACTCCTTGGCAACTTATGTCCAGTTCACACATTAGTTTAAATTTCCTTCCTGAGCTAGCTGTTAAGATGGACAGGCTGGTCAACCATCAAGGCTCAGATCCCTTTAATATAATTATTTCTCATCGTTTGATGAGAACAAAACCCAGGTCTTCCTGAGTGTACTGGTTCAGCATCACTGAATAAAGCACAAAAAGAAAAAATAAAGAATTGGTTTTTATGCCAACCTCAGTGATGTCCTAAGTCAATGCTATGCCAGAGGAGCAGTAAAATGCAACCACAGACAAGGAAATGTGGCTAAAAGGAGACCTTGCCTCCTGACCAGCTAACTGAGTGTGTGTGGGCACACAATTAAAAGCACATGACAGAAATCGGTTGAAAAAAATCTTGCAATTCCAACTCATATTTTTACTTACTCTCCTCTAGATATCCTGAGGAAAATAAGGCATTTCCGTTTTCCCTACACTTTGAAAATAGCATGGCTTTCTCCAATTTTTCCTCTAAAGAAAGAAACCACTGCAGGGAAGTGGAAAAAAAAAAAACTCAAAAGAGATAAATAGAGAATACCTGGATTTGGCAATTCTACTTTTCTCAGAGTATATTCCACCCATGGACAGCAAGCCTTAGAAACCCTAAACATTCCTTTAGTCAAACAGCTGCACTTTCTTATCCTTTTATTTCAGATTATCATCCTCCCTGATTCTATCAATCAGCTGCAGAAACAGCTCTTAGTAGAGTTTAGGGTTGTGTTCATAAATTAAGTAGTCTTAAGACCTAAGTCAGAATTCAGAAAAGCTGCTGTCTTAGGAAGCAGGAGTTACACACTCATGGATCATGTATATATCCATTACTGAGCCATCCCTCACAATAACTTTAAAGCTCTGCCAGCCCCTTTCAAACATTTTTTATCAAAGCAGTAGAGGTCAAAAAGATGTTAAATTTCTACAGTTTTCATGAACAGGGGGAAAGCTGACTAATGACCATGGGGGAAAGGAATGGTGTCTCCCAATCCTTGGTAGACATCAGATAATTTACACAGGGGTTATTATGGATGTCCTTAACAGAGGAAAAGGTTGAAGGAGGTTTGCATCTTAGCAGACCTCAGTTAATCCATTTCTAAGCCATTTTAATTGTCCTGTGGATTTTTTAGAATCCTTTTCCAACTGTCTCATTTCTCTTTCCTTTTCTCTGTCCAGATTACCTGGCAACACTTCCAAGAATGCAGTTCTTACTACTTCAGTATCACCTCTTTCACAGTAACTTTAAATAATCAGAAGGTACAGCCACATACATTCATTTAATGGAAGTGTAACAGCAATGAATGCTGTGGCTTTACACTAATCACCCACGACATTTCTGCACACAGAAATCTGCAAAAAAAGTTCGAGTGTCCCCTGGGATAGCCTTTGTGTAAAAATGGGTACTTTGGAATTTAATTAGAGACAATCTGGTTTTTATACTGAGTTTTTAAAAGCCAATTAGAGTTATTGGGATGCAAGTGATTGTCATTGAGATTTGCTTGATATGGTTACTATTACAATTCAATTTTTCATAGCAAAACAGCAAAATGGACATTAAAAGTCAGTGAACAGTGAAAGAATCCCAACTTGCTGGAATTCACTTTTCTTCCAGCAAACTCAGCCCTTGTGCAAGAGTTGTGAAGGCACTGGGGATTAATTAAACAGTGTAAGAAAGATATATTGAACATATGGACACAAGTGAGCTACAGAACTTGCTAGTTTCACCAAAAAAATCATTCACACAAGGAAAGGAGACATCCTTTGTGGAGCACATCATCTCACAGCATGTGGGGAAAATACCCTTGTTACAGTGCCCTGCCCAGGCACTCCCAACAGCCGGGGAACAGCACAGCTCCCCTTTGAAGGCAAATATACACACAC
Organism: Vireo altiloquus; assembly: GCA_013396875.1. NCBI lineage: Eukaryota > Metazoa > Chordata > Aves > Passeriformes > Vireonidae > Vireo > Vireo altiloquus. The sequence goes on along the minus strand of VZRF01015233.1, from coordinate 222,380 downwards.
AGGAGACCCACCGAACTGGAGGGGGCACAAATGATGTAGCAGCCGCCAACCAAATCCTCTAACTAGATTTTCACACCTCAGCATAGCAGAGAGCAGCAAAGAGATCCTTGAACCAAGTCTAACACATTCCCATGCATCAAAGGGTCATGCAGTGCTGTTAGCTCTGGACCCCAGCTGCAATGATCCTGTACAGATCCCCAAGTCTGTTTTGGGACATGTACTTGCTTTTGTTTGTACATCAGCTATTGGCATGCAAGGAAAAGAGACTACATCTTGTGGGCAGCTGGAGTGAGGCTGCTGCAATCATATGTATAAGAGCACCTGAATAATTTAGTGTAAAATACATTCATTCATTAAAGTATCCAATTTGGATAAGTTATTAGAAAGAGAAGTCTCGTGCTATAAACATTCTCTATTCTTGTTGTTTCTGGTAAGTTACTGACAGACATCTGGCTCCACAGGTATTGTGCCAAAGGCTTGTTCCCATTTATAGGAATGTATCCTGGTTTCATTAAGTAAGAGAGCTTGCCTTGTTGAACATTCCCATAGGGGAAGCACCATTCCTGAAGACATTGATGTGGGTTTTGTTGATAAACTAGGGCTGAAGGTGTTCACTGCTTTATAAGCACATGCAGTAGTGTTGGCTATGTTAACTCACCAAAGTGTACCGAAGAGAGACTTAGAGAGACGATGGTCAAGCCCCAAACTCCACTGACACCCAGTTTCACACACCATTATCAAACCAGTTAGGATTCTTGGCACTACTGAGACACCAGAAAGGTGAGGAGTTCTGTTCAGGGGTTTGCTTTCTTAGAAGCACCCAAAATGTCTTTACCAAGATGCCAAACTTTGCTACCAACCTTGTCATCTGAAAGCAGCAGAGCCACTGTGCTGTCACTGACAGAGAAAAGGTCACTGAGCGTCTCTCTAAAGAAAAAAATTAAAGCAGATGCATCTGGCAGGCCTTAGGCTTCTATAGATCCTGGAGACTTCCCATTCTGCCAAATTTCATGAGAAATTGAAGGGACTTGGAGGCTTTCTGTGGTGTGTAGGGATGGCTGGGGCTGTGAATGCTTTAATACTGCCAAGACAAAGGAGACTGCTTAGTCCCAGAGCCTTCATGCCCAAAGCCAAAGCCTGTAAGATGCCTATGGTGCACAAAGCCCAAAGAAAAAAGCTGCAATGCTTGTAGAAAAGTGAAGACTCGAAATTAAAACTACCCAGTTGATTTGCTATGATTTTGAGACTTCCTCCTCAGAGAAAAATGTTCAGTAAAGTTCTTTATTCAGAGCTTTCCTGTCACATTTTTATTAATGGTCTGAGTGATGGGGCAGGGTGTACCCTTAGCAAGTTCGATAATAGAGAACAGGGAGGAGCAGCTGATGCACCAGAGAGCCATGCTGCCATCCAGAGGGAGCTGAACCACCTGGAGAAATGGAATGACAGGAACCTCATCAACTTCCACAAGGGAATGTGCAAAATCCTGCACTTGTGGAAGAATAAAATAGCCTCCATGCAGCAGGACATGCTGGAGGCCAACTTGCCAGAAAGCAGCTTTCCAGAAAAGGATCTGGACTGAACATGAGGCAACACTCAGTCTCCTACAAAGGAAGGCTGAGAGAGCTGCGACAGTTCAGCCTAGAGACATCTCCATCCTCGGAGATACCCAAAAGTCATCTGAACCCAGTCCTGGGAAATCTCTAGATGATCCTGCTTAAGCTGGAGGGGTTGGACAAGAAAACCTCCAGAGGTGCCTTCAAACCTCAGCCATTCTTTGTTTCTATATCTCCTTCAAAGTGCTGGAAATAATGTGTGTTATGAATCAGCACATGCTGAATACATGTGTAACCTTTTCCCTTCTATTACCTGGAAAAGGCATCCAAGGAAAAAGGAAACCACCAGAGCAAGTGCACATGTGTGTATATATATACACATTTATTTATAAATATAAAACCTTGTTTGAGATAGAATAATGGAAAAGCATGTAACACAGTAAATACAAGTGAGGAATATTTAAAAATTGATTTACTTGTGACTACTTCCATGCAGCATGTAAATTTACATGTTTCCTGCTTCCTTACATTACCCAGAACTTTGTTTTTCATTTTCCTCAGATATGGACAGATTCTGATAATTCATAAAATCTGCCAGCAAGCCGATGCCAATTTTAGCATATACATGATTTAGACCTGCTTTTGGTTTAATTGACATTTTGCTTATTTAAAACACAAAAACTGGCCACTGAGGAAAAAGTACTCACTTTTAACAGGATCATGGAAATATTAGCAGCAGCAGTCCATAAATCACTAAAAATGATTTTTAGATTCTCAGAGAATGAACAGCCAGTGTGTCAAATACAATGGAGGTTTGATGAAGAAGGAATGCGTTTTTCTGGGAACAATTATTTTGCTTCACAAAAACGAGTCCTGTTATAAAGGGGAGTCCTATTCCAACATAAGCATGGTTTTTAGTGTTCCAGTTAATAATAGAGTAAGCCAGACATAAGAAAATTCATTCTCAGGCATATAAGTGAATAACAGCACTTTTACTAAATAAAATAAAAGACTGACCCAATGAAATTTCACCTTAGTGCTGTTAAAGGTACTGATAATTTCATGCTGCAAATCTCAAGGGAATAAGGGAGATATGCAATTCTAAAGTCACACTCCTCCACTCAAAGACTGAGAAAAGAGAGGGAGAAGGGTCATGACATGGTTGAGTAGGGACTGAGACTCCCTATTCCTATTTGCTCTGTCTCTAGCAAAGAAGGTACAGCTGATTTTTTTGAGCCTTTAACATATTAAAAGTTGGCTAAATCTTCATTATTCACAATTCATCATTTTAAGAGATGGGGCCTTTTTTTTGAGTAACTTAATTCTTTTCCCGAATCTTCAGAGAGTCTCAAAATCCCACACAGCCAGTAGTTTCCCATTTGTGATGTCTCCATGTTAATCTCAAGTCACTGATTTTCCAGTTCTAGTTGTGCTCAGCAGCTGTAAAATTCAGTTTATACTCACTGCACATCCCTGAACAACTCTCTCCAGCAGGGGTGGCTGATGAACATTGCCCAAACACCACAATCTTTTACAAACCTACGTCATTTGTGGTACCATGATCACTGCAACCCCACCCTGAAGTACATCAAACTGAAGAATTGAATTCATTACTGCATGCTTTAAGGTGTTTTGTTTACAAAGTTACCCACGATGTCCTTCAGCTTTACAGCACCCTGTTAAATGCTGGAGAATATCTATGTAACATGTCCTGCTATTGCTCCTTTGCTACAAGCTTTTGTTACAGTCTAGGTTCAGTTTTGTTACTATCAGCATCTTTAAAAATATTTTTTCATATTTTTTCTGAACTGTAGCTGAAACTGGAGATGGAAGTGATCACGTGCACATCCACTGCCATCTGCAGGGAATTTAGGTGAATTCTTTTTCCCTCTTTATGAAATAACACTGTGATTTGTTTGGTAAATATAATGCAAAATCGCCAAGGGTAACATGTAAAAACCTGCAGGTCAGCACAGATTTTTACAACTTCTAAATTCGTGTGCAACCTGGTTGGCCAAAACGTGCCCAAGGACAGGGCAAGGTTAAGGCTGCCATGGAGAGGAAATCTGAACATCAGAGTAATGCAAACCTCCTGAGTGGCAGTAACTGGAGACAGCCAAGCACAGCGAGATGGAACTTTTGGCAGGGAGAGTTTGGCAATGGAGCCATGCTGGTGAGGGAAAGAGCTGATCTGGGCATGTGGGAGAGAACACAAGAGGATGCAGGGTATTTTAGCCAACAAACTAGCACAGGCAACAAGCAGACAAGGTATGTCATCTGCAGCATTTTAGGAGATTATTTAGGTAATAATAACAGGAGACAAATACCCCTAATATCTTATAACCATCCAGGGCAACACATCTTTGTTCCCATTTCCCACTAATATTGTTTTGTGGGTTTTTAACATTGTTTACAATGGAAATGTTATATAAACAAACATGAATATCAATAAAAAGAAAAATTAGAAAAGGTTCTCCGTCACAAGTCTAACTCAGAGCAAGAGAGCCCACTGTTTAAATTTTATTGGTCCTGAAAAGCTTATGCAAAGTGAAAATATATGAAAAATAAACAAAACACAAAGTAATTTGACAGCTGGACTGTGGTTCTGCACTCTCTTTGCCAGGTTTGACCCTTAAAGCTCAATCTCTTCCTCTTCCCTGCTGTCTCCAAATGGATTTTCAATTCCCTTCTGTTCTGTGGCAGTTTCAACAGCTGGAATAAGGAATGTTGCCCAGCCAAACGGGCTTAAAGCTTGGTGACAACACTTCCTGGGCATGGGAGATGAGGGTCTGGATTTTCAACATCTGGATGCAAATGTTACTGAACCTCACTCTCCTCAATGTTAGATGACTGTTCTTATTTCCTAGTATTAAATGTGGGCTCTGTCATTATTGTCACACCTCTACCAAAAAAAAAAAAAGTAGAGCCTCTGTTCTTGAAAGTAAAAGGATGTCAGTGCACAAGGCATCTCCAAGGCAGAAGCTGCAGAAACTCAATGTACCTGAGCTTGCAAGACTATTAAATCCTTTTGTGGAAATGTACATCTAAACTGACTGACCCAAGTTCACACAAAGTCCCAGGCAAGCAAGGATGGAAAAGAAGCAGAGTGCTGACTCTCAGCAACCACAAGGGAATTCTCCTCAGTAGCCAGAGTTCCTTCAGGTAAGAGTCTACCCTTGGTCTACTTCCACTGACTGTCAGATTACAACCAAGGAGTAGCTTACCTTGAGCAATAATGCCATGTTTTCACTCAAATAAGATTTCAAGGAAGGAAGACTGTAAGGAACAATTAGCATCAAAGTGCTACTCACGTTACCAAGCCAGCTGGTTTCCATTTTTACACTCCTAGGAAAGTCACATCGTGAGGTTTGGATGAGACCAACCATTGTGCACAAGGCACAGGTAACTGCTGTGAACTTTCAAATATTGTTCCACTCATTCATAGTTTCTCTCCTAAAAATTTTGCCAGTGCTGACAAACAGCAAGCAGTGAATAGGATGTCCTTCTGGGCTCATGAATGACCTAGAAAATCAAGTGAATGTGGTCAAATCGTACCAGTAAATTCTTTCTTCACTTGTTTTCCCATGAGATGCAGAATTGTGTAAGCTTTGGTTTCTACCTGATACTTCCCACATGTAGCTCAATGCTGTTCTTGGGCAAAGGCAGCTTCTTTAATGGGGGCTAAGCCATCAATCCTAGTAAACAGATCTGATCTTCAGATAAAAGCGTTTTTAACAGTTCATGTTACTTTTGGACTGCTCATGTTTGTTCTGCTGTGAACCAGCAGAGCAAAACAAGTTCTGATTAAGGCACTACAGAAAGTTTAGGAGTCAGGCATTTGTCTCCATGCTATGGGATGAGACTTTGCAAGGAAGCAGCATGCACTGAGAGATGCAGGTATGGATGGGGTGGAGAGGAAATATTTAAAATATAAACATATAAAATATCTCATTGTTATGACTCATTGGTGACATTGTTCTTTTTTTTTTTTCCAAGAAAGGCATGCATTAAGTTGTCAAAACATATGAAAAAGGATTTTTTTAAAAAATAAATTACATTCTTTAAAGAATTCCTCCTTCCGCAAAGGAATAAATATCTTTAGAAAGTCATCCTTTGCTGTTTTCTTAAAGTGTCCAAAACTTTGGAGAAAGAATTTGAATATTTTGCATGTCTGCTCTCAGTAACGATTATCATTCTGCCAACAGGACACCTAACATGCCTGGAGATCTCACTATAGAAAAAAATGCATAAAGACTCCTAATTTTCAAGTGGGAATAAAGGAATTACTCATATTTTTGCCTCAGATATTTCTACTGCTAATAACATGCTTTTCACAATACATTTCCCTATTCAGTCATCACAATTCTCAGGGATTATGTAAACTGCACTTTATTCCTTGACATATAACCAGCTGAACAAGCCCATCATGGTTCTAGATCAGAAGTGCCATGATTAGAAAGCAATCACAAAGCAATAATTCCCAAATAACATGATGCAATCACACAACAAAATCCTGTCAAAATTCCCTCTAGTACTACCAAGTCATATTTACTGCACTACCAACCTTCAGGACCCTTTTGCCCCTCAGTTTCTGATGATCCAACAAAAGTCTGTGCTGATAAACCTCTAAGTGATAAATCAGAGTACTTAAGAAGGCCCATTTTGAATTTAAAGCTAAACTGCCAGTAATACTGGCTTAGTAAATTTAAGCTACCTGAGAACTCCCTAGTTTTCCATTGATTTATTAATACAAAAACTTCAGATATGACAGGAGCTAAAATGAACTGGATTACCATTCACCTTTCAAACTATCAACCTTCAGGTTGGGGATTAAGTAATGAAGGGGATTAAATTGTAAAGAGCTGGCTTCAGTGGATTTCACATACCTGTTACCAGTGTAACATGACATCATCCAGCACTAAGGAGTTCTCAAGGCACAAAAAACTCATTTAAATCCTGCTCTTCCCAATTCTGAAACAGGTCCTATCCTCACTTGAAACGTTTAAAGATAATCATTCATCTGTTAAATTGTCTTTCATGCAACAGGAACTAAAGGTAAACAGGAAAACTGGGCATTAAATATTCCCTTCATTCTGTAACAATGATTTTAAAACTAGATAAAGAGTAAAATATGTAAAACCAACTCGCTGTACTGCAAGCCAAAATGAAAGGGTGCAGATAATGCGTGCGCTTGCTGCCATCTCCTGGTAGCTGAGGGGTAAAACCATCTGAATTTTTTTTTCTATGTATCCTTTAGAAAAATGTCAGGTCTTCTAGGGAAGAGGGAAAAAAAACCAAACCAAACCAAGGAAAAGATAGCATTTTATGTTCTACAGAAGGAGCTTTCAAAACTCTCAAAATCTAAAAAAAAGTTATTTCACTGTACAAGGCAGCCACTACCAGAACATAGCTACTTTCATGCTAAATGGAGTTCTAACATTGGCTAAAGTAGAGAAACATCAAAGCTCTTTCATTTTATAAAAGAAACAGGTATTCACCCGAGTTACTCTAATTTCAAAATACATTCAGAAAATTAACTGTAAAATTTCCACATAGTATTCAAAACCAAATTAAGGAAGTCCCTTTGGGAAGCCTACTCATCATTTCAGATGTTAAAGTGCAGATTATTGACCCATACTGACTCATTTTAATATCCATTTCTTCTCATGAATACCTAAAGTTCAAGACAACCTTTCACAGTTGCACTACTCTCATTGCCTGTGGTGAAGCACAGAGCATTGCTATTTGTAATAATATTCCATGTCTTATGTTTTAAAAAATATGATTAGCCAACTTGAAAAGAAATGTTATGGTTATTTTCACAGCTGTACTTATCCTGCAAACTTTAATGTTACAAAGACTGTTGAAACTTTCATTTCATAGACTATTTTGTTATGCTGGAGAGATCTGTCCATATCCTCCTGAAGGGTAGAAAATAAATAAATGATGGGAATGAATTCTACAAGTGGATTATGTCTTCTTGTGTGCTCAGTGACTATGGGAATGTGACCTGGCTTGCCTTAAAAAAAGAATGAAGGCATACCAGTGATTTGGATTGCCCATGGTTTACTGACAATTGCCATGGGGAAACAATCATTAAATGTTGCAGAAAAGCCAAACTAAATAGGGAACATTTCCTTTCACAGAACGAGAATCAAAAAAATCATGTCGTAACATCAAGCTGTAATTGAGAAACAGAACAATGACTGAAGAGTTGTAAAGAGACCTAAATTAAATCCAACTGGGATTTCACATTCCTTCTGAAAATGAAGGTTTTATCATGAGATAATTAAAGCAAGGATGGCCAACTCCTGGTGTGCCAGAACGTATAACTTAGCCTGTCATCTTGGTTTGTGAGAGTCCCTCGGAGTTGGTCAGGAAGCAGCCTGTCACAAATCAGCCACTAACCCACAGCTGTCTCCCTGGCAGGAGCCCCAGAACCTTCCTGCTGCCTCCTCTGGACATCCCCTAACCACAAACTGCAGGCACTGTCTGTGGAGAGTGGTCAGGAACATGAGAGAAGGACTTGTGTGCCTGTCCCCATCACCCCTGGCCAGGCCACGGTCAGGTGGCAACTGCAGCTTAGTTATAGCACAGACAAAATGCAAAGGTGTTGGGGTTTTTTGTGGGGGAGAGGGGAGCACATCAGGGCAAAAACCAGTGCTAACCACAACACAGAACTGGGGATGGAGAAGTGACCCAATACTCTGAAATATGGTGTGCCAAGTGCAGGAAGATTTAGACTCACCAACATCTCTCAGTGCCTGCCAGGTGAATCTTGTGAGAAGTAATGAAGAAGCAATTAAGTTTGTAGTTGATGAACACATGTTGGTCATACCAACAGCAGGTGTGTGTGCAAACCATCCGGACTGAAACGCAGTGGTATTAACTTGGTAAACCAAAAACAACTTCAATTCCTTTGTTCTATCTGGTTTGAACAGTAAAACAGCTAGAGGAGAAATATGTCAAATATTAATTGAAAGCTCTACTATTCTTGCCTGGTCTCATGCTTTCAAGATCTTTTATTTATCACAAAAATGAGCAGCTCTCCAAAAGCTAAATGGACAGGAAGCCAAGTGTAGAAAAAACCCCAGAGGGTTGAGACCATTTTGGAACAGATAAAAAGAGCACCATAGTACATAAGGTTTTAAGCAAAACAACTCATATTCACAGCAATCCCAGTTCTACAAGCTGGGCTTTGGATGAAAAATGCTTCCATTATCACAGCCTTGGAAATACACCACTCTTACTCAGAACATATTTTATTCAGAAGACTTATGTATAACACATTCACTAGTGATCAAGACCCAGAATAAATTTCCCTTGGTTAAATTAAATTATTCAGGCCCTTTCAGAACTTCAGCACATGACTTCAGGACTATACCATTTGTTTTAATCACAGCAGCCTGAACCCTGAGGCAAACCATACTTCCTCTTGGATCAAAAACTGGAACCAAGAGAAAGCCTTAGCCTTTGAGAAAAAGTGTTTTATTACAACAAAATAAGCAATCACACCACCAGTTCACTTTCTTAGCAGCTGGCCGACTGCACTGTGTAATGACCACATGGTTTTTATCCTCAGTATAAATATTTATGGCTTGAATGTAACTTGATTTTAAGACTATTCAACTTGTTTCTTTCAAGGTCAATATGAGTACCTAACACAGGTATGCCTTAGATGACAATACTAGATAATGCTTTGGGAAAATCACATTTCCTTTACAGCTCTTCTGAGCCCAGCAAAGCCATTAATTTTCATCTTCTTGCCTATTAATTGATTTGATCAGCTAATTAGCTGGCCACCTTGTTACTATCCCAGGAGACAGCAACTTCCCCTCTTCATATTATTAACATACTTCAACATTTACTTGTTTTGCTCAGTCTCTCTTACCTGTTAACCTCTGCCAGAGCTTCCTCCAGGTGACAGCCACTGCTGGTTGCAAATTCTTCCCTGCTCTCCCTGTAGTAACAGGACTGAAGTTGTTTGACCAAGTAGCAAATTCCCTTCACCAAGGCAGCCCAGCAACCCAAATGCCTCATAACCCCCCGCCTTTTTTTTTTCCTGGAGTTACTATGGATTGAAGGAAAAACTGTTTTATCCTGCTTCCCCAGGTTCTCCCCACCTGCCTCTTCACAGTGCTTACGGAATATTTTTATTTGAAACAGCTACTTCGATGATTTACACCGTGAATGTCACCAAAAAAACCACAAACTAAGTATTTGTTCAATTCGTACCTGGAAAGCAATATTTTTAAGTTAATAAGGTCGAAAGCATCTAGGCAAACGCTGAAAGCGAATTTCCCAGAGCACCCCATGGCGGAGCTCCTCACTCGCTCCACCCCCGCTCCGCGCTCCCCTCAGCCCCGCCCACAGACGCAGCGGCACCGGGAGCCGGCGGGGAGTTCAACATGGGGAAAAAACCTTCCCTTCCCACCAGGCAGCCGCGGGACCGCACAGGCTGCAGCCCGTTTTCCATGGATAAGGGACACAGGGAATCGCGATCCCCAGAGGGAAGGATCCCCAGAGGGAAGGCCGCGGGGGTGCCTGAGGCGGCGCGCGCCCCCCTCAGCGCGGCCCCGCGCGCGCGAAGGGGCGGGGCTGGGCGGGGCGGGGCCGGATTCGAACTGGGCGGCGGGAAGCGGCGGCCATGGCAGCGCAGCAGCAGCTCGGCCGCGAGCACCAGGGCATCACCCTGCGCGGCAGCGCAGAGCTTGTCGCCGAGTTCTTCTGTGAGGGGGCCTCGGGGGGCCTCGGGGAACGCGCTGGGAGAGAGGGAGGGAGAGAAAAATGGTGGGAAGGAAGGTGAGGGGGTGGGAGGCCGTCTCTTGTGGGGCGTCATGGCCGCCGGCTGGGCCGTGGTGGGGGTGTGGTAAATCCCTTTCCCTCTCCGTCGTGCAGCCTATGGAATCAACAGCATCCTGTACCAGCGGGGCATCTACCCCCCCGAGACCTTCACCCGCGTGCAGAAGTACGGGCTCACCCTGCTCGTCACCACGGACCCCGAGCTGGCCAACTACCTCAACAACGTGACGGAGCAGATGAAAGGTGCGGGCCGGCGGCGGGGCCCTCCCTGCGCTGTCCCTGCCGCTGTTTCTCGCGCTCTAAGTGACTGCCGTGGCTTCTTGCAGAATGGCTCTACAAGTGCATCGTGCAGCGCCTGGTGGTGGTCATCTCCAGCATCGAGAGCAGCGAGGTCCTGGAGCGGTGGCAGTTTGACATCGAGTGTGACAAAACTGCAAAGGATGACAAGTGAGTACCACGGTCCCTCCGCTCCTGCTCTTCCCTATCCCCAGTACCGGTGCAGGCACAGGATCAGTGCCACAGACTTGTTCCTTCAAACCTTTCTTAGTGCCCTGCCCTCTGTTTGTCTCCAAACCAGTCATTGTATGATTGAACACACAAACAACAGTAAAGGGAGACCAGCTAACACTTAGCTTTTCTAAGGATTAAAAGTGTCACTACTACTCTAAAAATACTGTAGCAAACAGACTAACTGTGCTTAACAAAGAGAACTGTATTTAGAGGAAACTGTCAGCACGGTAGAAGTTTTTTCTCTTACCAGAGTTGTCTTATTTTTCCAGTGGACCACGAGAGAAATCTCAGAAGGCAATTCAGGATGAGATTCGCTCTGTCATCAGACAAATAACTGCCACAGTAACCTTCCTGCCACTCTTGGAATCTGCCTGTGAGTATTCTGACCTGCACTAAAGAAATCAAATGCTTTTGAAAAACCTCAATAACTTTCCAACTTAAGAAATATTTTCTGTTTTTCTGAGGCTTTTTAATTATTACACATCGTGTACCATCCTCTTTGTTTGACAGCACTTTATATTAGACTCAGATCAGGACAGAACTTGGGGTGGCTTATAGCCAACTGGAGCTATGTATGCCCTAAGGAATTCAAGTTTTCATGAATAATTTGTTCATATGAAGGGTTATACAGAGCTCAGCTCCACAGCATTTTAATGTATTTTAAAAAGAAATTTACAACACTCACTTAAGAAAACTAAAATGGCCTCACATGAATATAACTTGTTTTAACTACTTTTTTTTCAACATAACTAGTACCAGTGTAACTTCTGAAAACCTTGGTCCTTGTCTCCAGTTCTAGAAGATGCATTTCAAACCTTCCATCTCCTCATGGTGAATTTGTTCTCTCTTGCTCCCAGGTGCCTTTGACTTGCTCATATACACAGATAAAGATCTGGCAGTGCCAGAAAAGTGGGAAGAGTCAGGACCACAGTTCATAGCCAATTCAGAAGAGGTTCGGCTGCGTTCCTTCACTACCACAATCCACAAAGTCAACACCACGGTGGCGTACAAGAAGGATTCTGTTCCCTAGGATGTAGGGGGAAGTGTTGTCTGTGTAAATATCCTGTCATCTTGTATAGTTTCTGTTCATCATGTAGTTAAGCCATGAACCCATCATTACTGTCCTCTTGACAGTTGTCTTTGTATGAGAGACAAAGACAACATGCATGTCTGTGATAATGTGACACTAGACTAAGCTGGCATCATTTTTAAAGAGGCTTAAAAATATTCATGGTGATAGTTCAATTCTTTCTTTACTGTATGAGCTAAAACCACTGTCTCTGTTAGAAAAACTGCCCGAATCTAGGATTAGCTGCTAGAATTGTGTTCCAATCCTGTAATTTTATATTTTAAAATTATTTTAAACTGCATTCCATTAGCAGGCTTAAGTTCTCTGTAGTAACTAAAAAAAATCTCATTCCTAGTGTGCCAGTTTTCATGTTAAAAGCCTGAGCTGTTTTATTACCAGAAATAACGCTAAAATGAATCAACCAAATGATTCTTATACCTTTCTACAATGGAAGCAGCTGTTCATCAGGAAAACTTTTAAGTACCTGAATCCTTGTATTTTAATGACCACTGGGCTCTGGTTCTGGGGACAGAGTTGTTCTAAGTCTGTGTGTGTCTGTAGTGTCTGTCGAGCATTTTCTATGTTTGTATTCTTGTTTTACAGAATAAAGGTTACGAGTTTTATAGTGTTCTCTAATTCAGAGTCTGCAGTACTTCGTATTTCAGATGCTTTTATAAATGCTACATCCTAGTTTATAACTGATAGTAACAACCAAAAGGCATCCCCCTTTTGTTGTTACTTAAGTGTTCCCTCTGAGTCTCCAAACAAGTGGTGTGGAGTCCATACGAAATCCATTCATGGATTAACAGTCTGCCCCCACCTAAGTCTTTAAATAACAATATAAATAGTCACAGTGCCCTAATGATTAAGCACAGTGCCTTCTGTATTTGCTAAACAGCACTGGACTCTTCATGTATTCTTACCCATTTTTGTAGTGGAAGAAATTAGGGATTTCAAACTCTGGAACTTTCAAAGACTCTTCCATGGTTTTGTTCACTTCCTTCACTGAATTCATTCCAGCCAGAGTGTTTAACTCTGTTTCTTACACTCTTTTACAGTGATGTAGGACTTTCTGTTATAATAATAAAATTTCAGAAGTTTATTTAAAAAACATCAATTACATGTACCCCACCCCACAACTGTATTACTATCTTTTTTGGCTTTCCTATTTTTCCAGGAAATAATTTCTTCCAGCAGTCCCAATCTAGCAGGAGTGAAAAAAAAAGAAAAAAGGCAGTCCTCTGTAAATCAAGAGCACAAAAATCGTTTTTTTCAAATAAATACAATCTAGGTACTTAAAAAGTTACATGATTCACTGCTAGGGCTTGTGCTGCAGTAACAAGAATCCCTGGTGTTCTCCCTGTCAGCACAATTGTGACTGCTCTACCCTTCACCCCTAGAAAGAGGTGCACTTCAAAGAGCAAAGTCTGCTGTAGTGAGCATGAAAACCCCTCATTTTACAGAGATGCAAAAGTCCAATTGCTCCAAGAAGCTCATTCTTGTACCAAACAGAATTTATGGTCTCTTTTTTAAGAAGGGCCAGCCTGAAGTCCATCTCCATCATCATCTCTGTATTTCTTCCTTTATAGAGGCACCAGCAGTCAAGAGAAGTAGTAGATCATTGCATGTGGATACTGTCCATGAAAGGTACATGTGAAAAGGAACAGGTCATAGATCCTGAAGTTTCACAAAGACCCTGAAGAATAGGAAAGAAAGTAAGTAAGTCAACATTCATGTCCCAGGAATCAAGCCTTCCTGGAGATGTCCAACAGGAAGTCCTGATTCCTAACAGGACCCACATTCGTGATTAGTTTCCCCTACTCTGAGGTCACTTTTACAGTGTGACAATCAAAAGCAAGGGAGTTCCTCCATCTCCGATGGCAGTCTGGTTATCCTTAGGAAAGGGAATGAAAGGTAAGACTGAGAATTAACCCAGGAGGCACTGGTCACCTGACTAGTTGAGCTGACGGATGAGCTGGTTGATTGCTTCGCCTCTGTAGCCAGGCTTGCCCATCTCCTTGAGGAAACCCACTCTGTTCCGCGACGCGTGGCGAGCCACCGACAGATGGAAGGGCCACAAAAAGTTGGTTACTCGTTTGAAATACTTCCCAGTTGAGTAGATTTCATGAATAAGGTCTTCCAGGCAAATAATACCACAGCTTCCTGCAGGAGAAAAAAAAAAAAAAAAAGATATGCCCAACTGCATCACCTTTCCTCACACTGCTCCAGAATTGCCAGTCTGGAGACTGGTAAGATTTTGTCTCTCCCCACCCTCCCAGGACAGACTGTAAACTCTCAACATCCAAGACCTTCCTCAATTTTGTCACCCTCTTCCTTACCGAAATGTTGCTCTATCAGCATGTTGTCTGTCAGAGGCACCCTCTTTCTCTTGATCTTAGCTTGGCCTCGTTTCATGATGAGCTCTCGTACAGATTTCAGGTTAGGCTGCCTGTACAGAAACAAGAAACAGATTCTGTAAGAGAGACACAATGCAGAGGGAAGCCCCATCCCGCTTCCTTGTGCAGAGGTGGGAAAGTAACCAAGTTATGTCGAGAACAATGAGAAAAATTTTAGATATAAAGCTGTTTAAGTTTTGACCATTACTGGAGAAGTAATGGATCTGTGAAAGCAGCTGGAGAATCCATTGACCCCCAAGTCCCAGGAGTGGTACACACCCCCAGGCCACGTAAGGCTCCACGATCCGCAGCATCTTCAGCGACAGCGGGCTCAGCTTAACGAAAACCCCAGTGTAATTCTTCCTCAGCCGCAGCAACTCAATCACTCTTTTCACCCTCTTAGTCACTCCCTTAATACTGAGACAGAAATAAAAAGCATTATTAATAATTACATTTCTCTAACACAGCAACAAAAGACCTCAGATGGCCTGCGAGGAGACACGTCTGGGTCGATCCCACTGCCTCGGTGTAGAAATGACACAACAAAGGGTAGCAACAATAAAGGAAGGAGCAGGGGAAGTTCCTTACTCCGCAATCCGCACGGCAAAGGCCAGTTTGCTCTCCTGAGGTGCTGCTGCCTGCCCAGGCCTCTGCTCCATGCGCCTCAGCCGGTTGTCATCTCGGCGTTTGCGCCATGAATCCCGAACAAAAGTCTCCAAGCGCCTGAACTGGATCTGTTTCCCCTTCTGCTGCTGCAGATAAAAGGAAAATACAGTATCACCCACCCCAACAGTCTCAGAGGTTTGTATCTGAAAGGCCAAATGAAATGCAGAAGTAGTGAACAATGTCCTTTCAGCTTTGGAAGCAGAAAGAAAATAAATTTGATTATCTAAGTCCAAGGGAGATAGAACAGAGGGACAACACATGAATTTACATGCAACTATTATTTATGAACAAAAGTTTTTCCCCAGGAAAAATATAAATTAGGAAAAACAGTGCAAGACCCATGATACTTCTGGGCACAGCTACACACACAGCTCAGCAATGGCTGGGAAAGCCAGAAACAACATCTGGGCAAAACAGATGCCACAGCAACACCCTAGTGTGACTCATATATACCCTCCAACACAAAGTAACTGCATTTAAAGTCCTCTCCCATACAGGCACACATGCAAAAAAAAAAAAAATTAAACATTCAAGCAACTATTCAGCATTGCTAATTTAAACAGAGAACATCTAGTTCACCTGATAAAAAGTATTTTCATTATTACTAGAAAAAGTAAAGCTCCTTTTTAAAATTAAAAAGACATTTAAATGCCTTTCCTTAGCTTGGAAATGAGCACATCCACCTAAGTCTTAGAGTTTTCTCATACAAATAGGACTTGAAAATGCACAGCATTACACAATTATATTTAAGTTACTGGTTAAGTTAGCAGGCCATTTTAAATTAAAGAATCTAATGTTGTGTGTCTTCTGTTCTATTTTACCTTGTAAATCACCCATGAAATTGATTTGAATTTTCAAAGCAGGCGAACCTAATCATTTAACATTATTGCTTATACTTCCACCTGGGAAATACAGCAAGCCACTGATGCTTTTAAAAACGTTAACAGAGTATCAAAAATGACCGGAGTTGTGCATATAACCTCATGGAAACAAGATTTACTGAGAAAGCTTTAAGACAGACATCTACTGTATTGGCTAGGGTACAGCACAACAGGTCTCAAATTGGGAATCAGAAAGGGTTGCTGTGCTCTGCCAGTCTGGAAACGGCACAGTGTGCACAGGGAGTGTGCACTAGAACATGTGCCACCCCACACGCACAAAAAGGCTTCATGATGACCTGTGTCTGCTCTAACAGATACGTAACTCTAAATGCACCCTCAGAAAAGCACGGTTTCCATGCAGAATTACAATGCAAAGGTGGTTTTAGACACTGAATTTCCAGGGCAGGAGAGAAAACACAGCAGCGCTGCAGCTTCCCGCATGTGGCTGCAAACACCTGCTCACCACTGATCCACAGGAACAACTCACAGTATTCCATATCCTTCTGTTTCAGTGTAATAACCTGGGAAGTTCTGTCCCCTTTACAAGGCTCAGAGACACAGGGAGAAGGCGTTGAGGGACTCAAGCTCCCCTCGGAGATAACCCCAAAGATGATCCCCGCCCACCCACAGCGCTGGGGCAAGCCCCTCACGGAGGGGGCCGATCACTCGAACCACTTCCTAGGAATTTCAAGGAATTACGATTCCCTCCGGAGGAGGACGAGCTGGGGCTGCAGAACCAGGCTCTGCCGGGACCTGCCGTACCTTGCGCTTGTTGAGCAGCGCCTGCTTGGCCTGGGTGGCCTTGATGGCCAGGTACGCCTTCCTCTTCTTCAGCAAGTTTTCCGGCACCAGCGGGATCCGCCGCTTCGGCCTGCGGGCGGGACATGCAAAAAACATCCCGGTCACACCCCGGTCACATCCCGCATCCCGACTCCCCCAGGGCCGCCCCCACCACCGCCCCCAGCCCCGTGGCCGCGCGGTGCCCGCGGATGGCGGCGGATCCCTCATTCTCTCTGTGCCTCCCCCCCGCACTCACTCCTCCAGCTCCGCCATCTTGCCGGACAGCCCCACGCATGCGCCGGTGCGGGGCCGGGCCGGGCCGTGGCCGCTCCTCCTCAGGCGCTGCTCGCGTTCGCCGGGGATCGCGGAGCGCCGGGAAGCGCCGGTCCCGGCGGGAAGGGACGCGCTGCTGGCTAGCCCTGCGCTGTCCCAGCGGGATCCACACGCTGCGAGCCCTGGAGAGGAGCGGACGCTGGGACACGCGGTGTGACAGCCGGGTCACCCGCAGGTGGTGCCAGAGCCTCACGCTCAGCTGGGATAATGTTGGGATCGCGTTCGTGATATGTTCCCTCCAATTCCCCGTCAGGATCGAGGAGGAATGTGTGCCTTTACACTCTGAAATCACTTTCCTTTACACCGACCACAGTTCCCTCTCATCAGCTGGGAGCTACAGCCTTGCCGGGAGGTTCAGTGGTGCCCGGGTTTCGCCGCTCACCTCTGTGATGCTGCAAACCTTTACAACACTCTAAATGAGCCCACCTCTGTTTTGACACCGAAAACTAGAATTTCTGTGTTTAGAAACTCGATCCCAAATGCCATGAAGAACACAGCCCTCGGTGAGCAAACCCAGCTCCCCATCAACTTTTAGATAAGCGATGCAAAGCAAAGAATTTATGAAATAAATAATCTGAAACTTTCACCAAAACAAATCCACAACTACATAAATTTCATCCTGACTTATAAAAATAGCTGGAATCCCCTGGTAACTGACAACAGAAAAAATGGCCCATTTAAATCTACAATTGAACGGGCTTTGTTAACAGGTGGGAAATGCAAACAGGCTCTCGGGTATTCCATTATAAATGACAAGGAAACAATAAGTAAGTAAATAATTGAAGCGCTGTCGCTATGAAATGTCACCCAGCACAGCAGCATTTCTAGGCTGACTTGTTCAACTTTAACCAGTAGTTCGATTGTTTTAATGAATGAATATTCAAATATCCCTGTTTGCAGGGATACCCAAGGAAAGTGTTGTCATTTTCCTAGACAGCAACCTGTTGTACACTGGCCTTCAGCACTTCGAACTCCTGCATGCAAAATTTTAGGGCTCCGATTCCAAAAGCCAAGTTCAGGAGATGAAGCAGAATGTCAGAAGTCCATGAAACTTCTTGCCTTGTTTTCTCACTCCACGGGTATAAAACCCCATTAAATTAACTTCAAATCCCACAAAATCTTTATTGACACCGCGTGCAGTCTCAAAACAGCAAAAGAGCTTGAAGTCCATCACTCTCATCATCGAACCATGCCCCAGTCCAAAATCTGTCTGTAATAAATTCCCTACAAAAGGAGCCAAAGAAATTAAATTTTGTTTCTTTCACCAAACAATGATCTAATCTTGGGAATATTTTAATATGGAAAGTACCTTGTGATCTTAAATTATGCCCATTTTCAGATCGTTTAAGGAAAAAGTTTATATGATTTGGAAAGATGCCCAGGAATACTCCATACACACACTCAAACCACTAATTAATAGAGAGAAAAGCTGGGTGATGCAAGATTTTCTTTCATGAAAATAGCAATCATATGGAGACAGACTAATATTTCATATTTTTGAAAAACACTGTGGATAGATGCATGGGTTTATTCTTTTCAAAATAAGCTTCCTTAAGATGGGCATTTTTGTCAGAAATCCTCCAGATTCACTGCAAAAGGAGCAATCTGCATATAATGAAGACATGTGGATGAGACTAACGCAGGTGTGTACCCTCAGTAAGTGGCACTTAATATGTTGTAAAGTTGTAAAGGCTAAAAAATAAAACTTGTCTTAGTGTCTCCCTGGAAAATAACAATTAATTCTTTAGTGCCACTAATTTATCAGCATTAATGGAAAATATTCCAGTTTCAAAAGCTCAATTTGATAATAACTATTGTGAGTACTTCCCTGGAAGAAAATCAGACTACTAATAAACCCCTGGCACTACTCACAGTTATTTTCCCTGGAAATTATATCTGGAGTTTTAAGTTAGGAATATTAAATGACAGATTTATATCTGTGAGAATGTTCTGACATTTTTTAAAAGAGTAGTGGTACCTATTTACAAGTATCCAAGGTGAAACAGTTGTAAGAATTAAAATGTAAATTAATTTTGTTTTACTTCTAATGCACTTATAAAGGCCTGGCTAATGAACCTGAAAGAGAAAAATGGTTTTTCAATTACAATAAAGAGCAATGGAAAGAATTTATTTTTCTGTCTTGTCTACAAGAGAGTGCACAGAGTATCTGCAATTTGAATGTACTACAAATTTAATTGTATCTTTAAAGAAAAGTGGAGGTAAAAATAGGCATCATTATATATAGTCTCCACAGGTCTCCATGACCTCTCTCCTTCTTCCACAGGGATGAAAAGCTGCATTTTATTGGGGAAAAAGACCAATTCAGTTATGTCTGAGATGAAAGACAGTGAGAACAGAATAGGAGTTTTTCCCACACTCAGTAATTGGGAATCCTACCTCCTACTAGATTATTTTTTAATTGAACCTTTGAGATAATTTTGCCATTTAGGTTGTGGAAACATTTTAATAAGTACAACACAGCGTAAACTATTCATAAAAATACTACAGACTGGGGACCTATAAAAAGAGATGGAATGGAATAGCCTAATTAGGAAGTTCATCATGTCAGTGATACAGCTTAATAGGAGATGGTTTGTACAGACAGAATATGCTCTCTATCCTAAATGTCAGTACCGCTGATACAATGGTGCTGGGTGCTGGGAGTAAAATGACTTTTACACTTTTTTTAAAGAAAGAAAGCATTTAATTATTTTTATTTTATGGCTCTGCTTACTGACACAACTACACCAAATCCTTTTGAAAGTTCAGTTTTGAAGACTAGAGAAACACCAGGCAGCTGTTGTTTCAGCAGAAACAGCAATCAGAAGAGGATTAAAACACCGTAAGTGAGAAGTGACCTGAAGTAATGAATATAAAATCACAGCAGCGTAATTTCACTGGTTTGTAGCAAGGCTTAGACCTGAAGGGAGCTGTGGCCATGAGTGCTGTGACAGTGCACTGCAGTAGGGCTAGAAAGATCCTCTCATTTTTTCCCTGTTAATTTATGCATGGAAAGTTCTGATTGGAACATTTGATTTTGCCTGCAATTATTAGTGACAACTGCCCAGTCGAAATAAAGCTACACAGCATCTATGTTTGGCCAGGAAATACCAGGCAGGGAAAACACAGAGCCTGAGGGATGTAAGTGGTCACCTGTAGCTTTATCCCAAGAAAGGGGCTGTGTCCCTACACACAGTAGGAATGAAAGGAGGAGGTAGCTGATGGCACATCAGAAGATGTTATAAGGTTGAGTGCTAAGGCAGTGAGACAGCAGATAATAATCAGTAAATAAAAGTGCAGCAATGATTCACACATTTTTATATGAAATGACAGGCTCCAGGCTAAATGATAAGGTTGGGAGTGGGATTTTGGAATTATTAGATAAAAATATCAGCTTAATGCTTAGCACAACAGAACAGTAATTGAAAATTATTAGGGAAGGGGTAAAGAACAAAGCAGGGACTCTGATTCCACAGTGTAGCCTCTCATACCCACATTTTGGATGCTCCAGCTTTGGTCAGTCATCTTTCTTCCATCTGTCCATCCCATACTTCCACCCACCTTTCCTCAAGACAGACTTGGAAAAGGTTCAAAGAAAGAAGATCAAACACAGGGAATAGTTTCCATCTGTGGAGCAGTTACATAGACTGGAACCGCCAGCTGGGAGAAAGGTGTCTGAGGGAAGATAAAATAGTTGGTAAAATGATAAATGATGGGATAATTGCTCCCTCTTTCTTTCAGCCCAAGAGGAAGGGAACCTCAGATGAAGGTAGTAGGAGGCAGGTTCACAATAAATAATGTGGTTTTTTTCAGCTCATGAACTTGTAGTGAAGACCCAGACCTCTTAGCCACCTGAGTGTTACACTTTCCAGCCATGCATCCCCATCCACCTCCTGCCTTCCTAAGTGGATCTGGCCTTTCTATTAGCTCAGCTCTAAACTTTCCATTCAACTGAGATCTCTCCCATTTTGTGTTTGTCCTTGCTATTATAGCACAACATTAGAAAAGGCAGACAGAAATCGCTTTCTTTGCCTGCACACAGAAGGGCTCATTTAATCTGAATGCATGCCCTTCTCCTCTGTTCACCTGCACCGCATCCCATTTTTGGCACTTTGAAGTCCATCCTTTTCAGTCCTTAAAGAGCTCTGGATAAATGAATCCTGTTCCTGCAGTGATCTATTATCGGCACTGCCTAAAAGCTAAAAGGATGAGGCAAATTTGCCAAAACTTGAGAAGAGGTGGAATAAGAAAGAAGGGAATCAAGGAGCTGTGTAGCTCCCGGTTGCACTGATGCCTTAAATGGCTACCTAGAAACAGAGACTAGACAGGAATAAAAGAGGTATTTATTTGAAAGGCCTTCAGATGCACACTCTGGGCTCCAGAGGCTCTTTAGCCTCAGTGCATCCCAAAATGGACAATGACAGCTCACAAGTTCTTCACACTTTGATATCAGCATAAATTCCCCAAGCAGAAGCCAGGCAAGGATGGAATTTCCCCAAGCTTTCCCCCCTCTCCCCAAGATGAAGGTTTCCAGTTCTTGGGCATAGAACAGTCTGACTCCCCAAGGTGTCCTTGGAGAGCAAGCTGGAGAGGCTTTGTTATGTCAGTGTGAGCATGAGAGAACAGCACTGAACGAGCTCCAGGGAACTGCAGAGTTACACTGGGCAGTACAGGACTTGAAAAATATAAAATCTAAAACCTAAGGCATCAGCACTGCCTGGACCACAGCAGTGCAGAGCAACTGCAGCAAGCAAAGCTCAGCTGCTTGGTTCCAGCAGCTTGGAGCATCACTGCCCATTTGTAACAGTGATCAATCAGCTGACAGACCGAGACTGCAGGGGCACTCCATCACCTGGAAAAAGGAGTATGAGATGAGGGGAATGCCTCAACAGGAATAAACCACAGAAATCCAAAGCAACTGTGCTGCTTCTCTGTGCTGTGCTCAGCAAGACTTTCATCTTCCCTGAGAGTTTTCCACAACCCCTGGCAGGATCAAGGCCTTTCTATATCAGACGCTGTGCTCTCACCTCTGAGAGAGTTTCTGACTCAAGAGACTTCCTTAGGAAGAGCTAATAAAGAAAAACCAGGTCCTGTTTCTAAACCAGTCAGCAGGATAACAAGCCTGTCTTACTAGCTTCAATTTTCTACACACATATTAATTATACTGTAAATTATTTTTTGATACATTGTATAGAAAAAGTAAAAGATTAATCATCTTTTTTCCCTATTTTTTAATAGTAAGAGTAAGCTTCTTCCTTCAGTACACAAACCCAATAGTGAAAGAAATCACTCAGGTGCAGGTGTGTTTCAAACAAATGTTAATTATAATTGACAAAATAATTGTCAAAATGTTGATTCTCAAAACAGTATCTCCCTCCTTTCCATTTGACTCGCTGCAATTGTAGCTGAAAAATGCCAACATACACATGCTATTTTTTAATTTAAACCAGTTTTGTCAAGGCACTGCCTAATGTAAGAGTTGGTGCTATGTGATGAGGCAGAGCTAATTAGGCAGGTAGATTTTATCAAAGAAGAGAAGGCTCTTAAATCTGTGGCAGGAAGAACCTGACCTACTTTGTGTGTATCCTGATGCTTTCATCTCGGGTGTTTTCACAGTCTTCCTAAATTCCCCATATAGCCAATGTAGAAAAGCTTTATGTATTTTCATACTGCTTAATTTAATTGCTTTAACTCAGGTTTTGGTATCTCCCTGTCAAAGAAAAATCATTCCTCACAGCCTTTTAGACAGAAGATGGAAATGAATACCTTCAAACTCACTCCATTCCCAAATCTTGAAATCTCTATTCAGAAACACTTTAATATGAAGAATGGGAAATGATGGCTTCTCCATCTCTCATCCTCTTCAGCTCCAGACTGGCTCCTTTTGGGAGATAAGCTTGAATGAAAACACGTTATCTGTAGGATTCAGCGCAGAGATAACAAGGTGCAGCGTAATGGATTGTCAGAATGCACTGCTGCAATGTGATCCTACTTCAGGTGTCAGGAGGAACATGGCTCAGGAAGAGGTGCCCATTCAGAGGCTGGGGCTGGAGCTCAGCTCCTGGGATTTACCACTGCTGTTTCCAGCTCCTGGCTCCCTGGAACCTTCCTCTCTTTCCCTTTGTACCCTGATTTCTACGTGAAAAAAGTGCACATGCAGGGCAGGAAAGAGCGAGGAAACATTCCTGCCACATCCTAATGAGGCCTAAGAACTGCAGACTACATCAAAGCACAGACCTGTAGAGCCCAGGATGGGCTGTAGCCCCAGTATTTCATTTTGATCCAGATAAGGATTTCATTTAAAGAGGTCACTTCTTCACAGATACTTCAAAACCTGGAAGGCATTACTGGAATGCGGCTCTGTTATCTGTTTGTAATGATCTGAAGACACCTGGATTTAGTGGTGTTTTATTATTATTATTATGGATCACCCACCAGATGGTTTCAATAAAAATACTTCAGATGATGAATAGTGCAGGAATTCCTCACATCACTTTAAGGGTTGCTTTTCTGAATTTGCACTGTGGAAATGGTCCCTTGGGCATGTGTTTTTTGTTGCTGATTCCCTTCTCCAGTTTACAAGACACCACATCTACAAGCTGCTTCCTGAATAATCACATCTACCTTTGAAGTGTGGACACTTGTGCCAACACTCATGGGCACTTCCACTGCTTTCTCCTTCTACAAACAGAAATTCATTGGAAAATTAATGTAAGGCTTCCCATATGGAGCTAAAAGGGAAATTTGGGGGATTTAGTGGAACAAATGGAAATATTTTTTTCTTCATTCACCCTAATTAAAATTAATATCACTTTGGCTCCAACTAACCCCACTGACTGTAAGGAAATGAGTAGTTCAGACTAGCAGCTCCCCGAGCTGAGATGCTGCTGCACATATGGTCCGTGTTATCACAGACTGTTCCTGATATGAGCCCAGATGGGTTACAGCAACCTTGTTGTTGTTATCAACTTGTTTCTCAGTTTCACTCTACTTTTAACTATGAGATATTTGTCTATTCTCTAATTTCACCTGAGGCATAGTCTCTTCAGCTCAGCTGTAATTCCTCAGCACGTTCTTGCAGCCCCTCTTTTAATGACACAAGTTTTATTAGACAAAGAAGCCTGACCAAGAACTGTGCATCTTTAACAGACTTCTCCAAAATCCCATCCTTACTGTAGCAGTGGCATTAATAACCCCTGTCACACCTCACAGTCCTTTGGGAAACTGCACTATCTGCCAGTAAAAGTTTTCTTCACATTATTCCCTAAGTGGTCATTAAGAGTCTTTCACAAAAATACACACAACAGGAAACATTCTTCCTGTTCTTTTTTAAACTCAATTTTGAATAGAAACATCTATTTTGCTGTTTGTATGCTTGATGTGTTCTGTGGCTGCTGCTCATAAGGTGTGAAATATCCCCCTTCATCCCTTCCAAATTCTATTAAAATCAAGTGCTTAAGTTACTGTTCCCCTGAGCTTAACCCATTTTAATAAGTTTTAGATGCTTATTTGGTTTCTATAATTTATCATCCATCTCCTAAATCTTTCCTTGCTTTAGCATACCCTTTGCAAGACATGCCCAGAATACATTAAGGAAAATAAATACCAGTGGTGCAAATATAACAGTTTAAAGGCATTAAATGGGAATTACTCGGCTTCTGAAATGCAGAACACACACCCATGCCAATTGTTTTGCTGGAGAAGATGGGATATAGGTAAGAAACTGAGGGGGTTTTGCTTTATTAGCAATCCATTTTATGCCTGCAGTTCTAATGCTGGTGTTGGTCAGAAATTAAACATGGTATCTGTAACACAAGGTTTATTTATGAAACATGAGAATATCAGTCATACTTTTTTTCCTAAAAAATACCAGTAGCTTCTCATATTTTTGTGGTTTTGGTATCTCTATGGTATCACCTCATAGAGATTTCACACTGCATTGACTGGAGAGACTGAATCAGAAATTCCACCACTCCTCTAGAGCTTCCCTTACTTCCACAAATGCATTTTCAGCTGAAATAGCAGCTTTGGCCACATGTTCTGAGAGCGTGTATTTCACTACTTTCTGTCATCAAGTGCTGGATCTTTATTATGCCGACTGTAAAACGGGCTAAAAAATAGAACTATGCTAAACCTTAGTTTATATAACACTAACTTAATAGGGAGCTATTAAAGCACAGCTAAAATAGAAATGTGCCCTTTAGTCCAAAACTTAATTTCAGCTGAACTCGTGTTCTTTCCAGCATAACAGGAGGCCCATGCTAATTCTGTAAAAATGAACTTTTTAAGTTACACTTACTTATTAGTAGCATTTTCATTAGGACTGACAAAAAAAAAAGGAAAAAAAAAAAGCTTAAGCTAAAATCTTTAAGCAAAGATATTCCCACAGATATATTACTTGCCTAGGAAATTATTCACCCTTAAAAAGCTATTAGTTATCAGGATAGTCATAATTCTTTGTGATCTCTCCTTTTTCCATTCTGGTTGTTTGAAACACACTACTTTTGAGAAACTACATCTCTTGCTTTCACGGAAATCTGAGTTAAGCAGTTTCTTGGGAGAAAATTTACAATGCCATAGGTGCTCTGGTTTGTGTTAAATGTATGTAACACAGGTGATGCCATGACCAATGTGACAGTTGGACACAAAGATCCCATTGCCACAGGTGGGCAGTGAAATCCCAGCCTGTAATGAACAAATTTATTGCACACTGTAGGTAAATGTTTGTTGTACCAAGTCTCAGAGTTGCTCCACTCATTATTTTTTCCACAACCTCATTAAAACTGGATTATGGTTTAATATTGCTTTATTTGCCTGCCCAGCCGCACAGCGAGACTGTGAGTTGAGATTTTGAAACACTTTCCCACTGACATGGATGAAATTATCCCACATTCTTGTGGGGGGCAGAACAAGAGCAGGAATAGATGACCACGGAAGCCTGGCAAGGATGAAAACGATCCTTGGCTTCCACAGTGGGGCTGAATATTCAAAAAGGGACGAAGGAAGCATGGAAGAAGCAGCCCTAGAAATGCATCTTCACTTCCCAAATGTTACTGCATCAAGTTAAGAAATTTTTGCAGCAAAATAAGCATTGGCAAAGAGCTCTGTTTCCCTGGGAAAGGTCTCCACTTCTCTAAATGACTCAAGGGTCACTTGAAACTGAGGAAAAACCTGCTGTGGTGACCAGTTCTGTGCACTTTATCACCAGCTGTAGGAATTTCCCATAATTATGCTCTGCAAGTAAATTACCATCAACATAACAAACACATCCAGACATTAAAGGTGAACCGAGAGGCATCTGGGATCTTTGAAGAGACAAAATGTAATGTAATTACAGTTGCTCTGAAGATAGCCATGAAAGAACTTCCTGTTTGAGAGGATTTTGCCTACATCTCCTACCAAGAATAATACCAAACAATAATTGACATTTCTGCAGGGCCTTTGGCCCAGGGAGCTTACAGAACAAAGTGGAATTGCTTCCTCGTTACCCAAGCTTTTCTCATGTTTATGATCAGGGCCCCAAAGTCAATGCTCCAAGTTGAAGCTGTGCCTCTTGTAGGGTGGGATGGTGCTGACATTCATGGCACCCATGGGAAAAGTTGGGAAGACTGTGCCTGACACACAAGATGTCCATGGTCATTCACCCACTATGATATAATCCAGATCCCTTGGGGCTGGTATAGAGAGACCTGCTTCACCTCCTGTGCTTTTCACACAGGAGTTAAAGGCCATCAGAGTAAAATCCAGATCCAGCTTCTTCTTCCATCTCTTCCCAGAAACCAAATTTCAAGTCTGAGCACACTCCTGTGGACTGTTGTCTCTGTTGGAGAGCAAATTAATTACAGGCATATTGGAAATGTGAGCAAATTAAAATCCTCTTGCTTTATATATTTGCATCCTCTGGTCTGAATTTCGTAAAAGAAAATGGGCAATTAAAACTACACAGAATTCCTTAGGAACTGCAAGTAGCCATGTGAGAGCCAGCACACAGCTGTGAGAAGGCAGCCAGAAGCTTGTGAAGGAATAATTGAAAGGACTAACAGGGAGTACCACATGCTCACAGTCTGGATCTGGCCACAGGCAGCACAGAGAATGCAGCCAGTAAGGAACCAAAGGATAAATCCCAAAGGAAAAAGTATCTCTATCTAGGACATGGGTGTCACTCAAAGGATCTGGACAGATGAGTCCTAGAGGATTTTGCTGCATCTGGGCAAGATATTTCTGCAAATCCAGCTGTGAGCAGCTGAGGATGAATCAAGGATTGTTCCTGTGTCTCAGCCACCACTGTCTGCAGCCCAGTTTTTAAGCTGGAACACTCCACTTTTGTGGGGTTTGTGCTAAAACAAGGACTTTTAACTGGCACATTGACAATGAAGACATGTATCACTCTGATGCTGTGGCAGGGAGTGATGCACGATTTATCTGTGGCTAGCAGTGCCAGAAACCCCTTCCAGCTCAGCTTTTAGGGTCCCATGTGGGCTGGAAGGGTGGTCTTGTTAGGGCAGACTCCTCATAGGAGAGGAATCTTCTTCCAGGTCCTGCCCAGACACACCAGGGCTGTTCACAGCCCGGCCTGGAAGAGAAGATTACTGTTCCTTCCCTCTGGCTTGTATTTTCTTTTATCTTACCATATATCTAGAAACAACACATCTGAAGCAATAAACTCAGTAAAAAAAAAATAAGGTATTTACTGTTAGTATGTCCTTTTCCTCAGAGATAAATGGTTAAACTCCTCCCAAAGTATCTGAACACCAAAGACAAAGCTGCTTTTGTGACAGAAAGCTCAGTGAAGGTGTGGGACTCAACTCTTGTGGATGCTGAATTCTCTTCTCTGAGCTCACAGCCAAGAACTGGACACTCTGGGAGAGCCTGACTGTACAGCAGAGGTAAAGCACTGCTTACTCACTATATAAGGAAGAGGTCTCCAGGCCTGCAATCTCAGCAAAAGGAGGAAGACATACTAATAAAGTACTATAAATACAGGAGTGTTTATGGGACATGTTATATAACACTTCTCCTCAAGCTTTGTGCCTTCCCTGCACTGACAAACACCATGAAACGTTTTATCTCTCTGCCTCTTTGTATTAAAGGGAATCTAATTTTAAGAACAGAAACTGGGCCAGTAGCTTATGATTTAAAGCTACAAATTGGCATTCATATGAGCAAAAAGTTTGCACCATGTTCTATTTCCTGTTTCTATCCTACCTTCCCCCCACAAATATTATGCATTTTTTACTGCTTGCAGACTAGTGCTGAAAGCAGCAGTAGTTCCACAATTTCAGAATGCATTTCAGAGAGAAAAAATATATTTTCCAAATGCATCAACTGGAGAAATGCACTAAAAGGCTTAAGTATTTTTTATGATGGTTGAGGTAATAGATGGCATCTGCTTTTCATTGCAAATAAATGTCAAGCAGCAAGCCTACAGTCCTAAAAGATGTTAACAGCTGCTAACCAAAGAGGCCAGAAGTTGCAGTGGAATAAAGTATTTTCTTAATATATTGTAAGGAAGACATTCTGGCTTTGCCTGGCTAACATGAGGAAATGATATTAGATCCCCATGTAATCCTCAAGTTGAAAGAAAATGCAAATGCAGTGAAACATCATCCCAACCCATCTGAAACAGTGAACACAGTAATGATGCTGCTGTCTCAAACAAGTCCAACTTCCATGATAAATATAAGACAATAACACAAATGTTTCGATACAACAAAGGTTTTTGCCATTTTCTCCAGCAAGAGGCGTGTTTTGATAAATAGAATTTCTACCTCTGGGCTTTAGGGACAGTTTGTGTAAATAGTTTGATTTATAGTTGCTGGGTCCTGTGCCGGAAAGGAAGAGAGGACCAGCCACGTAGGAAATAGCCAACAAACAGCCCGTGCTGGGGGAGTGCATCCCTGGAGTACATGCATGGGAGGGAGCCAGATTTGTAGCACTGCGAGAGGTTCAGCTGGCAGCACACCAGGAACATTTTGCTCCCAGCTCGGAGTGAGTATGGGAAGAGGTTGGAAAATAGAGCACCTTCACAATGTGTCATTCCTCATTGTAACTAAAAGCTGTCATGGCTTGAGGGAAGAACGTGGGGGGAAAACATGGAGCAGGAAAGAAAGCATATGGAAAACACGGGAGGAGAAGGAGTGTGACAACATGGAAGAAAAAAAGGAGAAAAGGGGGATAGAGTAGGTGGGCAAATTAAAAGAGAATAAATAGGAGAAAAGAAAAAGGAATAGGAAAGGAGAAGAAGATCAAAGACTTTGGAAATGGAGCAGATCAAAGACTTTGGAAGTGACCATGTCTGGGGCCCAGCAGGGCTGCTTGCAGGAGCAAGTCTTTATCTGGTCAACTCGAAGGCCTGCCGGAGCTCCTTTTGACCCAGCCCAGCCTTATGTTAGCTTTTGCTGCCCACACGTGTCAGGGTCTCCATACAAAGAGCTCCATGAGGGAGAATGTGTCAGGGCTTGGGCAGGGTCTCAGCCAGGAGGTGACACAGCCGTTTGCACCTGAGGACAGCATGTTCACAGGTTATTCCCTCTGTGGACAATAGTCTTACCCTTTTACAGACAGCAGAACTGATAATGTGCACTGCTACTCCCAATCTGCTCTGATTTCCTTGTTTTTCACAGGACTCATCTCTCCATTTTTTCAGTGGATTCCTTTCCTTTCCTTTCCTTTCCTTTCCTTTCCTTTCCTTTCCTTTCCTTTCCTTNTCACAGGTTATTCCCTCTGTGGACAATAGTCTTACCCTTTTACAGACAGCAGAACTGATAATGTGCACTGCTACTCCCAATCTGCTCTGATTTCCTTGTTTTTCACAGGACTCATCTCTCCATTTTTTCAGTGGATTCCTTTCCTTTCCTTTCCTTTCCTTTCCTTTCCTTTCCTTTCCTTTCCTTTCCTTTCCTTTCCTTTCTTTCCTCTTTCATAGCCTGAAAAACTCAGCTTTAGAGATGAAAGGAGAGTTACTCTCCAATATCTCCTGGAAGCACAAGCTTGTCTCTGCTCCCTAGGGTGTAGGGAGCACTGGTTCCCAGTATAAACCCAGTACAACCAGTACTGGTTCCCAGTATAAAGCCAGTAGTACAGGCTGGGCAGGGAAAGTGTGTGGCTGAAGGACAGAGCTGGCCAAGGACAAATCCATCTTGTGATTGCACTCAAGGCCTCAAAATCTGCTTTTGTTTCCCCAAGGAATTAAAACAAACCCTTTCAAACATTCCTGTGACACGGAATTGTGTTGAAACATCTGTTTTCTAGCTGAAGATATTTTTTATTACTCTCTTAGTTTGGATATGACCAAGGTCTCAGTCCTAGATGCTTCCAATTAAATATTTTGTTGTGAAAGACCATGGCTGTTTTAACTGACTTTTTCCTCAGTTTACTGCTCAGATATGATACATTCAAAATACCCAGTAAGTAATTGAGAATTGTTTTTGTCTCTACTATGTATATACCTACAAATAAACTACCTTACACTCCCTAAATAATAAAAAATGCAAAGAAAGATGCCATTTAATAAATTGTTAATTGAAAAATAATTTGGCCGATGCATGATTAAAGGATATTTCACAAGCTCCCACTTCTTTATTCAAGGAAGAAAAGAAAACCTGAAACATGTTTAAGCTCTATTTCACAAGGGTTAATTTAATTCTTGGCAATGAAACTGAAAATTATTTGAGATTCAAAAAGAAGCTGAGCTAGGAGAGAAAGAACCAACTTGCAGGAAATGCAGCTTTTGGAGTGAGACCTGAGCTTGTTGTCTTCTGAGCTGCTGGAAACATTCCACAAAGGAAAGAAATCCTAGGCATTGGGGTTCCAGCCAGCACCAAAAATAGGAAAAATGGAGGTTCAGTGGAGGTACAAAAATATGTTTCATGCTAATTATTCTTTTTCCCTTATATTTCACCTATAGAAGTAATTTAGCTTTGTAAAAACCT
Source organism: Vireo altiloquus (assembly GCA_013396875.1). Taxonomy (NCBI): domain Eukaryota; kingdom Metazoa; phylum Chordata; class Aves; order Passeriformes; family Vireonidae; genus Vireo; species Vireo altiloquus. Next base: position 191,459 of record VZRF01015233.1, on the reverse strand, counting down.
GTTTTCAAGGGGCCTGTTTAGGCACTCAGTGTTAAAACCAGCAATATGAACCCATTAATTTTTATCGCTGATTTAGTTCAAGCAAAGTAAAAAAAATATTGTATTTCAGATTTGTAAGTTCTCCAAATGGGCTGCTGCATTATGATGAAAGTTATTTTAAAATATTTTAAAAAATTATTGCTAAGGATTAAGAATGTGCAAAGAAGTGAACTGAAGACTTCCTGCTTTTTCTTACTGAAGAGCCCAAACTTTAAATTTCCATGGCTATTTTTCTTATGCCCTCGGCTGTGGAAGTCTTTGGAGTCCAGTAGGGATCCTAAGGATAAAAGCAGTGAACATTTTGTCTTTGCTATTTCCTCAGAAGCAGAGAACATAACTTTAGAGAAAGTGTTACTCTCTTCTGTGATCTGTCAAGTCATTTGAACATCAAGAATAATATTAAACATTTTCCAGAGGAAAACAGATTCCATTAATGTCCATTAATTTGGACAAACTGTCATTGTGTCTTCTTGATGTCAAATCTGCTGTATCAACTTGATTTCAAGAATGGTCTTTTGTGGATCCTGCTGAAGGAGTTGAAATTTGAGCTGGACAGAAAGAAAATGTCTAAAAGCTTTCCCAAAACGTAAATACTATTTTTGTAGCCTGTTTCCAAACACCTATCCATACAGCTTTTGGTGGTGCTTCACAGGCAAGCTGAGCTCACACAGTGCTGGGCAGTTCCTCCTTGCCTCCAGGTAGAGGCATGGAGCCAATGGAAGAGAGAGAGGAAACCAGCAGGGAAATCAAATCCATGCTTTCTTCTTCCCTTCCCCACAGGAGCACAGGAGTCACTCACCCAGATCCATTGTTTTCTCCCAAAAATGCCCCTGTTGGGACTGCATGACTGCCACAAGTTTAAATCTCCTGTCTGCCCCACACAATATCACTGGCAATGTGTTCCTTCTCAGGGCAGGATGTGATAGGCAAAAGATCATAAATTGATTTTGGCATCCTAGCCTGAGCTGAGGAAAATGGGAAGGTTTTGAAAAACAACAACACAAAAAGCATAATAAAACAGGCAGCATCTC
>VZRF01015233.1:122370-190340 GCA_013396875.1 Vireo altiloquus | reverse complement strand
GAAACTTCACAGTTATGTACTAGGCAGTACAGAGTTTGAAAAATATAAAATTTAAAACCTAAGGCATCCTTTACAGGTCAAATTTCTACGTAGATCTCACTTTCAGAAAAAAGATTGTTCAGAACAAAAGGCTGTTGTTTCTCTCTTGTGTGCACTCCCACTATTGAAAAAGCCCAAGTCAAAATTTCCAGACCTAAGTGCCTAAGCTCATAAATCAGATGTCAGGCCCCTCTACCAGATTTCAGGAATTTGCAAGTAAGCACAGGCAGGAGGCACTGACCCCACTGAGAGGCAGGAGGCTGCTTTGGGTGCCCGAGGTGACTCTGCACGAGGCTGGGCCCTGGCACAGACCTGTACCCAGTGCCAGTGCACCCCTGCCCCAGGACCCCTCTCAGGACAGGATGGTGCCATTTATTTTGGCTGTAAAGGAGGCTGAAAAGAGAGAGCCTGAGAGATGTCAGAAATTAATAACTTCTCAGATCAAGGCTCCAACCAGTTCAAAACACTTTTGTGCTGACAGTAGATTGTTTTCAATGCTAAGAATGAAGTATTTATCTTTATCCTTTGAAGCTGTGCCATTCATACCAATAAAGACACAAGAATCCTGAAAAGGATACTTACTAAAACAAAATGCCTGTTCAAAATTAATATATTTTTCTGTTTGAAACCACATTGTACACAGAGATCCTTTGGAGCATTTTAAAGACAAAAGCAAGAAAAATAAAGAAAAAAAATGAAAACCATTCTGTTCCTATGCACCAAGCAGTAATAAAAAAATAGAGAAGTTATGTCAAAGTGAACCACTAAATGGGTACGCTTTTTGTAAGTCAAGCCAATACAAATTTCATAAAACTTTCCTTGTTAGAGGTACAAACCATCCACTAAAAGAATAACATTGTCAGGCCATAATATTATCATTTGCACTGCTCCAGCTGAACGTGAAGTTGCCTTTTGCATTGAAACAACAATATCAGGTATCACAAGGCAGTGTCCAGACCCATGACAACACACTCCATGAAGGCAGCCTGACACTGGGAGGTGAAATCTTAATTACAGAGGTACTGCTGAGGTAGTATTTTCTTCCAAGCATTAGGTTACTAGTGTGCTGAAATTATTAAAAGGTCATCTACAAAAGTGAATATCAGTTTACTATGGTTTCCTAACAAAAACAGTAATTAATCCTTGCACACTGAGCTTATATTTGGAAATTTAACTTGGTCATTCAGGTTTTTACATAGCATTTAGGAATGGGTTAGCCATTGCAATAATTATTTTGGGGTGTCCTCACTTTTTGCTTAGTATCTGCTAAATAGCAGCATATTAAAAATAGTTCCGATTATGGATGTTAAGATCAAGATCAACAAACAAACCAAGACTCATTATTAAATTCCCACAATGCTTTTATCATCAAATTTCAGAGTCAACAGAGTTGTGAGCATCTGGCAGCTGCACAAACGACAAATCACAAGACAAAGCCTTAGCTGATAGCACATGAAGCTGACACCCCAGGGCATGGTGAAGGTCACAGTGGCAATTTATCAAGAGTGTAATTTTAGTTGTTTTCTGTCATATTTCTATATTTGGAACGTTAAGATAAAGGAAGGGAATGCTGAGGTTGTGCTTGAGCATAAACGGTAAAGCATTTACAGGGAGAACTCTCTACCTGCTTTGTAATTTCCAGAGAGGTCACAGAGGTTATCACAGGTCTCTGCCTTGTGCCAAAAGCTACCAACTTGTTGTAGCAATCATGTAATCTGTAAGAGTCATTTTCATGAAGTGACCCGTGTTCAGATTGCTGACAGATAGGCAGTGGCAGGTTCTTACCAGAGTGAAAGAAGTCTGTGTCCACTGGGTCAGTCTTTCTTCCCAGCTGCAGTGACACAGGGCTGCATTTTGAGAAGAGCCTCATGCCCAAAACTTTCATTGAAGCACCTAAACAAAAGCATTTTACGTAGTTGATGACAACACCATGGTTACTCACTTCTAGAATTAGCTTGAAGAGGGATCCACCTTGAATCCCAGTCCCACTGCTTTGTTAAGCAATCATGAAAATAAGAATGCATCTAGAGACTTCCCACAACTCATCCTGTCTGCTGCTGTCATTCCTCATTTATGCAAGGACAGAAGCTCCCTGCTTCTGTGCCTTAAGGCATTTTGTCATGTATCAAAGCCTTTTTTCCTTTTTCCGCCTAAAGAACTCTTGAAAGATACCACCATGGGAATCAAAGTAGGGCAGCAGATGACTTAAGGTTGTATCATAATGTTCCAAGGCCACTGTTTGTAAGCTTGAAATGAAAAGATACAGTAAAACTTTTCATAAATAGCTGCATTACCTCACTAGAGCCTAAAGTACTTGCACACATTTGAATGCTGAATAACTTATTTTTCAACCCTTTTCTAATTATTTGAAGAGCTTTTATAAACTCCATAATTTAGATATTATGAACTGATAGACTCTTAAAAGGAAAGGAGGGAAAAAAAGTCCAAGAAAATACAAAAATCATTTTCTAATGAGCTTGAAAAGGTGTTAAACTGTAGAAAGGAATACAGTGCAAAAGTAATTTACTGTTGGTCTAAAGATCAATATTTCAAATACGTACACGTGGAGCATTCCACAATGTAAACTCTCCACATCCACAGAGTGGTGTTTGTCCTATAGTAACACATGGAAAGGTTAATTCCTTGGGCTACATACTTTGTTTGTATGGAACAGATTGAACACAAGCTGTTTGAGGAGAACAACAAGTTTGAAGGGTTTTTCATCTTCAGCTGCTTCTAAAACATGTCAGCTGCTGGAGTTGTTGTGTTTTATTATGACTTTCTGATTTATGCCTTCAGAAGGAACCCATTACTTTTACAAAAATGCAATGTTGTGCCAACTCATTTTGAGTAAGAGAACTCTGCAGCATGAGCAGGAGAGGAAGGCATGAAAAAAAACCCACATCTGAATTCAGCTGGTTTCTTATGCACGGCCACAGGCCATGGCTATTCTCTATTAAATAAGAGAAGAGGAAATAAGGTCTATAATTGAAACTATTTTAGAGAAACTATTTTTTCCAGCTATTCCAAGGAAATAAAAGTGCTGAGGATAATTAATGTCCTCATGTCCACAGAGATTCACCTGTGCTTGAAGGTAAATACAGTCTCAAAGGCAACTGGACAGCAGGCCACTAATCCTCCCCTGCCCACACCTTTTGATCCCAGCAGTGTGGAGAGCTACCAACAGAAATGCCTGGAGCCTGCATTTCTCCACAGGGCGATGAGGTTTTCATACACTTTGTGGAAACCTCAGTAATGGAACTCCCTCCTACCCTCATCTCTTCATCCATCCCCACAGAGTGGCGCAAAGCCTCCACTGCGGCTGTATTGCTGTTTTAGTCTGTCACAAAAGCCCCAGAGCTTTCAGATGTTCCTTTGCACGTTTTCTTTGTACACTAAATTACAGGACAATCCATGATGCAAACTGATGCAGACAAACCTCATTACCTGAGGTGTGTCAGGAGCCAATATAAATAACAAAGCATAGAAACTGTTGCCATGTTTGTGATATCTTCATGCTATCTTTAATAAGGTCTTCTCAAAAAGCCTGAAAATCAAACCCACAGCCCACAACACAAAGGGCTCATAGAAGAGACACAACAGGGGACTTGGACATCAATTAATTTGCATGCTAATTTACAACAAAATTGCTTCCTGGAAGCAAGGAGAGGACGCATCAGTACAGGTATGTTACAAGTGCTGTGGTGAAATCTGTTTCCTGTCATCTGAAGCGATGGGCCTAAGACTTTCTAAAGAGGCACATGGCGTTTAAGAATAAAGAACAAAGCCAAAGCCAGTTTATCCTTCAGAAAGATCTTTCTTGGCCAGAGAGAAGTCTGGTACAAGGTCATTTTTGAAGCAACCTTCCCAGACTCTCCAAGAGCAGCACATGGTCCCTCCACCACCACCACCGTGCTGTGATTTCTCTCCAAGTGCCAGTGCCAGCACACCCAAGTGCCCAATGCCTGCCATGTTCCCTCAGGATGACCTCACTTCTCCCACCCTGTGGTCAAGGTGGGGCACGGGACAGAGCCCTGGAAAGTGAGACCTGCCCTGTCCTGCTGTAACTCAATCAGCTTTCAAACATCTGCAATTCAAGCCTGGCAGCACCACGAATGCATCAGCAAAGGTGGCTATTTGCAATTCAAACATCTTTTCAAAGCTTTTTATTTTTCCTAGAGATTGTATTACTTGCTGTTGCTTTTTATAATTATTATTTCATTTTATTTAATTTGGAAGTTATCTCTGATCAAAACCTGTGTCACGAGGCAGGACATGGAAGCAAGAAAAATTTTGTTGGAGCTAGAGCAGAAAGTGTTTTTTTTAAAATTCTTTCTTCTACTATATTTGCTTCTGATTAGCTTTTAGTGTTGAAGATTAACTTAATTTGAACAAATCCATTGCCCTCCTGCTCCTGAGAATTACTCCATGTAAGGACATACAGATCGTAGAAGTGTTTATCTTTCGGAAGCAGTAAATTCAGATCTAGTGGGGCTGCAGAGATGGATTAACTCCTGCTTTGATCTTTGAAAAGTAGGATTTTTTTTAGTAACCAAGATGGTTTCACAGAACAAGTCTCCAAGTGTGTATGAAATTTCAAACCGATGACCAAAAAATTCTCTCAGTTCCAAGGACAGAGATGAAAGCAAGTTAATATTAATTCTCCCTGCCATTATCACAGACCACCTAGAGCAAACATGAGCAAAATGGAATCTAACGTGGCTCATGAATTCGGGATTTCTACCATGACCTCTCCCACACACCAGGGAGCAGCAGCAGCACAGGGAAAGGAGGCAGGGACACCCCACTCTGCCAGGTGGCAGCTTCCTCAGCACCGGTTTTCTGCAGCAAAGAACTGACTTTGTAGTGTCCCAGCTTATCAGCTAGCTCAAAAAATACCAGAGGGAGCAACAGAATTCCTCCCTGGTATTTTCAGATAGTATCTCCTTTGAATAACACCTACTTGAATTCCACTGGAGAAATCCTAGTCAGATATGCCAAAGTATGACACTTGACTGGGAACATAATCCATTGGCCAAGTGTCTCTTCATGGTTTTACAGATCTGCTGGACAGATTTAGCTCACAGCAGCATCTGATGGCCTCAGGTGAATAATTCCCCCATCCACTACCTGGTTTGATGGGCAAAAGTGATTTAGTTTAACAAGTCCTGGCTGAGGATCTGGTTAAGAGCTTAGTCATCTCATGGAAATCTAAGTAGAAACTCCTTAAACAAAACCCAATGTATAATAATCATTGGCATTAATCAGTGACTTCCATGAGAAAATATTTTAAGAAACAGTCAAAATAGCTGTGGGTAGACTAAGTACAGGATTTGTGACAAAAGAGAAAGGGAGAATCATGCTTGTTGATTGTAAATTCCCATGAGAACCTTCTCCCTTGGTAAAGATACCCATATTAATACATGTTACAGACTGAGTGGAAATGCAGAACATTTGAGCTCATTACACCAACCAAATTCTGAAATAGCCTCAGCCCCGTGTTTTACATGGACAGTGAATGCTCCAAGTCATCCAAAGTTTGCAGCCAGTTGAAGACTGAAGAACAGAGGAAACAACAGTGCACTTACACATTTAGCTGGTGCAATGAGTAGAACTGAAAAAAAATACTCATAAACTCTTTCTTTAGGCACATGCTTCTTTATCTGGGACCTGAAGAAACATGAGGGAGGAATTCTGGTTAAAAAACTAGGCCAGAACTAAAGCAGCTTTTCAGTCTGCAGTAGTTGCAGAAACAGATTTGATCAAATTGCTCCTTTTGGAATATTACATAGATATCTCTTACTTTTGTCAGCTGCTTGTATTATAATGAGTTTGCCCAAGGATTGTCTTTTAGCATGTATAATATCTCACAAAGTGAAGCTTCCTCCTTCCTCCCAGATACGATTGCATCTCCCAGAGTTTATATCAAGGCTAGCACTATCATCTAGATTAAACTGGAAATAAGAAAAGAGCCTTGAAAAGAAGCAAGTCTATAATTCCAAATTATAAACAGTCTCTAATTAAGGGAAACATTCCCATATGGGTAGATTATTGCACGTGATCCTACAACTGCATTTCCTACACTTTTCAGAGCATTTGTTACTGGTCACCACCATCTATAGTAATGTGGCTGTGATGCAATTCAGCACAACAATGCACTTATTTCACTGTAAAAATATATTAATCCTCTACATTTTCATTGTGCAAGTGAGTTAAGAACAAGTAATTGTTTTTTTTCTTTTTCCCAGAAAGGTTCACTGCAGTTCATTTACCTTAAGCAACACATCAATTTTACCCTGACAGGGAAGGACTGTAGTCCCTTGGCACCAGGGAGTGCACGGTGCCAGCCTTGTTCCCACTCTGAAGCCTTGCTGACTGATTAGGTGACTTCAGCAAGTCTCTGAGGTTTTACTAAATTTCAAATATATTCATATTCCCTTGACCAAGGGATTTGTTCTTTCTCTGGAGGTTTCCAATTTTAGATGGCTCTGTAACACTTCTCAAATATTCTCCAAGAAAAACAGGGCTGTCAGTCAGAGATGGAAGTTTCTAGCACTGCTAGAGCTGAGGAACACTTGTGATTCCATGGAACAAATGACATGCCATGGCATGATGGGAATTTCATTGGCATAAAATTGAGCTAACTTCATCCTGCTAAAGGAAAGAGTTACAGTTACCTGAAAGAAAACATTGAATGCTTTGCTTCCATAGAGTCAATAAATTGAGCAGATCTTTATAGGATTCCCTCTGTACACCTATTATGGACTGGAAGCAACCTCAGTCTTAAATCAATAGAAAATTGTAAAGTTTGAGAGCACCTCATAGATTTCAGCATTTTCTGTTGCTAACTTAAGAGAAGTCTCTTCTGATTAAATAATTTAATTGTAGGGCAGATTCTTCATCCAAGGTCTCTCAATCAATTAACAAACAGGTCTAAGAATTCCACTTTTCACAGGTGACCTAGGGAGGTTATCCAATCGTATTTGTACACACACACATGCACTGGCACTCAAACTTGGAGCATTTGGGGGCATGAACTCAGACTTAGAAAGGGAAACAATGATAAGCAGGTTCACCTTTGGTTAGTTAGACCTGAAACCTTTGGTCCTTCCTCAGTATTAGTCCACAAAAACATGACTTAAAATTGCAGCCAAAACATGGAATGGAATGGACTCGCATGAACGAGCAACTAGAACTTTGTTAGTTTATTTTCAACACACACTGTGTCTCTGCCTCCCTTCTTCACAGATCAAAAGCACAAGTACCAAAATAGAGTGAGAAGCACTTCTTCCACTATTCCTTTCCTGGCCGAAATCAGGAAACAGTGGAAATCTCAAAGGAAAGACCTTTTCCAACAGCAAACCTTTAGGTATGCTTCAAGTAAGTGGAGAGGTTTGGATAATTACCTGTCCCTTGGCCAGATTTCCCTAGCAGCTCATTGAACAACACGACATTTCTGATCACTGATGAATACAGCTTATTTTTCCTTTCATCTAGGTGAGTATTTCTTCATTTTCTCTAAATTTCTCAGAAAATGCAATAGTCAGAAATGCTTGAGAAACTGAGGAGCCCGAGACTCCTGAAAGTGGGACCTAGGTGTTCGATAATTGATTTTTTAAAATGAAACACCTAAGCACTCAAAGATTAGCTTTTAAAGGTTTTTATCTCCTCTGCATGCGGATCAGTGCCGACTGTGGTTTTCAGAAAACAGTTAGGTAACTAAACTCCTTTGGAAATATTTTTCTTGCTGGTTAATTTGTACTGAAGTCACAAGGAAATCTTCTGGAAAGTTATTTATATCAATAGCTATCACACCACTGGAGTCATCCGACCTAATCATCCCCAGAGAGCTGCAACAATGGGAATTATAAATAGCAAAAATATCCTGGATATCATCTCCACTATTTTAAAAACATTGTTTTCATAGAGAACAGTAACTAAGAAGAAATCTCAGGACATAAAGTAGAAGAATACGTGCACATTTGTCATTGCCAAGAGGTCTTTCCAAGGGCCAGGTACTTTTCCCTGAGCTGAAGCCATTTAATGCTGCAAAGGTGTCACAATAGTTTGTACATTCTCTGCCTGGCTCCTTGTTTCTCTCTCATTGTAGTATACAAGGAGAGAACTGAAACTGTGTTGATAGATTGCCTGGAAATGAAATAGGTTAGACAAGGTAAAAAAACCTACTGTCCTAGCTTCTGGATAAAAGGAAAATTGCATTCAAGTAGTTGTTTATTTTGAGTCCATTTGCACACGAATTAATTTTTGCCATTTTCTGCATAGCCAGTTTATGGGTGTCCAGGACAGACCAACCTCCACAAGGTTCCTATGTTTGTTTTATAACCTGGTTCCTCAAAGAGTTTGAATCCAAAATGCCTTAGATAACAGAATATGCATTATTTTAATGCTGTCATCATTTCTTTAACTCGGGAGAGTTACACACTTGCCCTCTCTGATGAGTACTGCCTGAGAGAAGTTGAGATCTTAGACCCTTTTCACTGTTTAGGTTTTATAGTATTCAGAAGATCCTCCAAATCCAGATAAAACCAGTCAAGGATCTCCATACTTGTAGATCCTCATATTATTGAATAAAGTTTCTAATGCAGACAAAAATTGGACTGGTTAGTCAGATGGCATTGAGAAAGCCCTAACTCCCTAATGTGTGAAAAGCTATAAAGCCAAACTTCAAGCATCCAGGTTGAAATTTCTTCAACTCTGTAATTTTTTTTTTAAGTTTGGTAGAAAATAGTTCAGCCATTTTTGGAACAAATATAGTGAAGGGTGGTTTAGCCAACATTCATATTTTTCATCTGTTTTCTGAAGAGCCATAGTGATTTATAAGAGGAGCTTGAAATCTGGCAGTGAGACAACCCTCAAGTTAGAACGGTATCTTTGTCCCCATAAAAATCCATTCCTAATCAGCTATGTTAGGAGTAACAGAAAAATCCCAGTTGGTATTCACAAGGCAGAAACACTTACATTTTGGTTTTCTGAGTGTTTCAAGAGGAGTGTGCAGGCCCTGGAGCCTGCTGAGCCTCTCGTCCTGGGCAGGTACTACATGTCTGAAGGCACAGCTCAGGGCAGGTTTATCTTGAACAGAGTTCTTGTTTTCTTACAGCAAAACTCTGACATCAACAAAAAAGGCATAACAGAGGAGTTGACAGGGAAGGAAAAGCTAATTAGGAATTAGTTGGGTATTAAAAACTCCTAACATTATTAGACAGCATTAGAGCCTTTGAAACTCAGCCTGCACAACAATAATTTCCCTAGAATTTAAGGGCTTATTCTCCAGTTGTTCTAACTCAGCTCTATTAATATCAGTGGAGTTACATGAGTTTGCCCTGACTAATATCCTTTAGTTAAGCAGACAGGCAAATAAAATCACTTTAGCTGCTCTTTTAAAGTAATTTCCAAACATCATCTGAAAGGCTCCCTCAGTACAAAAAACAAACCCCAAACACAGGACCCTGATGCAGCCCTGAACTGGCTGCACATTCCATACTGAGGGTCAATAGGAGTTCCACAAGGATACCCTCGGTCACTGCTTCCTCACAGCGACTTCAGAGGGAGGGGAAGAAAGGGTTTGAAAAACATTCCAGATTTCAGCCAGGTTTTTGGAGCTGTGCAGACACAGAAGTCGCTGAAATGTCCGGAGGGACAGCCTCAGCAAGCCTGTGACCTTCTATGACAAACTGGACCACGGCATTTCAGAAGGGATTTAGCTGGGATTGTTAAACATGTGCCAAAAAGAGAACAGCTTCTTGGATTTTTTCAATCATGTAGCACTATATTTGGACTGGAAACAGCCTGTGGATGAGCAGGAATAACCATTAGAAGGCAAGTGAAAAGTCTCAAGCAGATACTACAGTCAAGGAAGAAACAACTTGAATATATCTGGGCAAGTTTCCATACTGACTGAAGCAACACTTTTTCCCATGACATCAGACTCAAAACAAACAATATATTATAGTCCATATGTTGCTTAAGGAAAGCCCAAGCCGTGCAGAGCCATGCACCAGCCTTCAGAACAACGACTGAACAAAAGCTGGATCGCTTGCAAGCCATGGGACTTAATCAAACAAACAAAAAGCCCCAAGTTTTCAGGATAAGGCGCCTGGGTAAGACTGCTCAGCACGATGAGGTTGTGAGCACCGAGGTAAGACTGAAAGCAAACTGCCTGGATCAAAGTTATGCAGTCTGACTAGATGACAAGGGCAATAAGTAAACAGTGCTTTGAATATGCAGCAGCCAAAAGGCTCCGAAAACTGTAAAGTTGGTTGCAGATAATGTGCTTAGAGAACCTGGAGTTCTCTACCTACCTGAGGTCATAAGGCATTTGCATGAGAAATTTGGACTTTGGAATGGTTTGCAGTCAGAGTTCAGAAGAGCTTTTGGCAGGTTAAACATGTTCCCAGTAAGATGATGCTGAGGATAAACATGCAAGAGAAATATATAAATGCTGTTTTCACAAGAATAGTGCTGCTTTCTTAGAACTGCCTGTATTTTAGGGAGGAAGGCTAGAATGCAGTCCTGATGGGATGCCAATACAATCCATCGAGAACAGTCAGTAAATCACACGGCTTAGCAACTGAAAATGACATGGTACATTTTCAAATTTGCAACAAAAACAGGACCATGTTCTACAGGAAAGAGGTACTTGCTAAGCACGTATTGATGCTGTTTACAAAAGAACTGGGAGTTTAACTCTTACTCTAAAATGGCCTAATAACATAATAATTAGTGCATACAGCTGAATTCACTGAGATATTTTATGAAACCTTGAATTATCTGATCCATTGATCCTCTGTAATAAGGAACAGGAGGGCACCTTTGATCTTTCTCACGGAATTTAATAAGTCAAAATTAGAAAAGAGCCCTTTCAAATGAGGACAAATTTGACTAGGAGGATAACTAGGCAAGTTGTTAAATTTTAATTGTGCTTTAACAAAATTATCCTAGCTCATAGGTTTAATAGTCACAACAAATCAGGAAATAAAATGCTGCATTATTGTCACTGGTAGATTAAAGTGGCAGAACCTAGGTTTATAGAAGTATTAAGGGAAAAGAGCGTTTCTTTTAATTGCACAGTACTGAACATATTCACAAATCCAACGAAAAATACCTTGTTCATTAGTCAGACATGGGAAAATGCAACTCACCTAATGATTTTTTTTTCTATTTTAAATGATAGATATAGTTAAACAAGTTGTTTTCTAGTTCTGTACATCCATTTTTATTCCCATATGCTGTTTCCCGGTGCTTCAACCCAGGAATGACTTCTTTTAGCGTCAAACCACACAGTGAAAGTCTCAGCTAAAAAACCCCATTGATGCAAACAAATTTGGCAACCACAATTCTTCACCACTCAATTTAGATCTCTGCAGCCATTCCCTTCAAGACAGATCCTTGCCCACAGGGATATTTAGACAACAGTAGACTAAATTAATCCCAGGTACTGTCATGAAAAGAGGCACTGAAATGTGTTGCCTCCACATAACAGCAACCCTCTGGAGACGGCCACTACAGCAAGCTGTTACCTGTCAGGAAGATCCAAGACCCTCAGTATTAGTGATCAGCTCCCACAGCTCTGTGGCCTTCACTGTACATCTGCCACAGCCTTTTAGAAATTGAATCTTCCTGACTGCTGAGGTGTGTTAACATCTGCCTGCTGCTGCTGCTGCATTGATCATCACTGCCTAAATCCTAAGGGAACACTTAACAGCTTTTTTCACAGATCTCCCAGTTCTGCTTTGAGGTAAGCAATGGTGACATATTGGCCAGATTTGTTGCATAAAGATTACAAGGGTTTTGAAGAGGAAGAATTGCACATCTTTATAAGATTAACTGGATTTTAGTTATTTAATTTGGTCTTTAGGTCCAGCCTAAAACCACTGATATAGAAATTAAGTACCTGCCATTGTTCCATACTCACTGGCAAGTTACTGAGGGTATAATGCACATCAATGCTTCTTTACAACTCTAAATTAAAAAAAAAAAGTAATAACAGTTGGTGTTTAACAGCTTACCTTAACAGATGAGCTTAATGGCACCTTGGTCTTCACTCATGACATTCATCCTGTAGGTTCATGAAATTCTAGAAAGAAAAAAAAAGTAAAATAGGTCAGATTGCCTTAACTAATCCTTAGGAAGTCATTAATGTGAGGCTGTGGAGAACAAATATGGGTAGTCTGACAATTATCAGCCACAAAAGTTATCTTTTAGCCCTTGCTCCTGATTTTAAGTTGTGGCTGTACATTTTCTGCAGTGTGCAGAAGGAAGAAGGGAGCTCAGCAAGGCTTGACTGGGAAGAAACATTCTGAACCTGGTGGCAGGCACTTGTCAAGACTGAGAGGTCAGTTGTGTTTTCAACAGAGATACACTTCTGGGCTTCGATGCTTAATTCCTGATGTATGGGCAAGGGATGCAAAGGCAGAGACAGATATGGTGCAATTTAACCTTGCACTTACTGCACTGCAGTGAGTCCCTTTTCCACAGGAAGAAATGACCTTTCTAATCTATAGGATTAAATAGCTAGGATCTTGATTAAGGTCTGTATAAAGCACTGATCACTATTGCAAACAATTCCTAGGAGCTTTCTCTACGTTCTTATTCCAAACTCACGCAAGCAACCTCTCCTCATTTAACACTAAATGGTTTAAATCATAGCAAGAATCTTTTTCATTATTAATCAGCACAAATTACCCCAGTACTTGTTTCACTGGATGCACATAAAACATCTCTGTGACTTTGTTCTGCTTTTAGTAGTTATGCCACCAGCAACTGAAACCTTTCAGCTACACAGATCATAGTTTCCACAATTTACTTAGCAATTCTCTGAAACTTACTTCAGTGTAACATGCCAGTATGATTTAATAGAAAAAACAGAGATTTCCACATTTAGTCTCCTTGTATATTTTATGCACATGGTTGCCTTTAAGATAATATTTATTTTAGTGTATGAAAATCAACTGAGTGGCATCGTAGATTATCAGGAAGCACTGAGCAAAGAAATGTTCTGCTGGATTGAAGGAGCTGTCAAAGATGTCTTCTCAAAAATCCTGAAAACCATGTTCGCTGCTACATCTCAGTTTTTGTGCACCTCAGCAGTTCTTCATCCTGGCTGGAAGCATAAGCTGTGGAACTGCTCACAGCATTCCGAGTTTGGCCATAGCCACGGAGTCCTGGAATTGTAACAGTGTATTCTTTGGGGGCTATTCAATGCTAAACTAAGTTTCCAAGTGTTTCTTGGCTCGACAGACATTAACTGGACCTTGAACTTCCCATTTGCATTCAGTGGCAGGGGGCTAAACCTGCCATTTGTTTTGACAAATGTTTTCCATTGCCTCTGCATAGCTGACAGAATACGAGGAGAACATTAGGAGAAGTTAAAGTTCTCTTTCTGAACCATCAAGAATTCTTTGAGTCCTCAGAAATCCCATCAGAACACAGCTAAGCAGCTAATTGTAATTCTACTTGCAAAAGATTTTAGCTTGTCATGAGCTGCAGGTCTTAATATCTTCCTAGATCCTTATCACTTGTTCTCTGAGCATCTGCCCACTCTTCATTCCTTTGGGGCAAAAATCTTCACTGAGTGGAAAATCACAGCTGCAGGCATTCGGGAAAAAAGTAAAATAAAAAAGACAGCATCACTTCTACTTGTGCCTTCTGCACTTTTCTCCAGCCTGAACAGTCCCAGCTCTTAGCAGAACCATGAGAGTCAAGGGAGCTTGATAACGGTTGCCAGTTATGAATAAAACAAAGAAAGTGTCCAGAAAAAGTAGTAGTGAAAAGCTACAATTCTTCTTGACTTTTGCAGTAAGCTTTCCTAGGTTCTGTGGAAAATATGTAATAATCAGACACAACTGGTCTTGCATAAATTGTCCCACAAGACATGCATTTAAAATATTCGGGTTTGAACTGGAGCTGAATAATGAATTGAAGTTACCACTACAAGAGAATAAAGATGAAGAATAAGGTTGCCCTGCTACATGAGCTCTTTAAGTTTGAGCAGATGAACCATGTCAGCATGGAAAAATAATCCTATATTTTTATGTATGACATTCATGTCACCTGTAACAAGACATCCTATCTGTGACTGCTGCCATGTGCCATGGAGCCACTGTGCTCATGAACAGATCAGACAAAAGACATGCAATTAGGTTCCAAACACCTGGGTTCAGATCTATTTCAGATGGGAAATTTATCCACACAGATGCAGCTGTCACTTTTTACAGACTGGACTGTCACTAACAGATTGTAACTAAACAAAAACCTTGAGAGCAATATTCCACATCCTTTTCACATTAGGTTTTTTCACATTTAGGAGCATTTAGGTTCCTGGTCATACTATAGGTTCAGCCATTGTATATATGCCTGTCTGAAGGATCCTGAGAGATTCCCTGCCCTCCCCTGGCAGTCACTCACCCTACCAGGGCACAACAGAGAGGTTTTGCTCTTTCCAGATGCATCAGTTGTGTCTGTGCCATCCTGTTCTCCACAAAGCATTAATGGTTTCCAGATGTTGGCTCACAAGGTGCTGACACAACTCTTGCACCATTAGAGTATCACACAACAATATTATGAGAAGGATCAGAAACACGGGAGAATTTTACAGCCTTTGGAATCTGTAGTGACAAGAAGAGCAAAATATGGTGCTGTTGTAACACTTTCCTTGCTCAGCATTACTGCCCAGAATCTTGTCCAGATCAGACTTGTGCTGCAGCACCAGAAAGGGAGCAACCTTTGAATTTACTGCTCAATTTCTAGCATTCGTTATCATTCCTGAAATGCTGTGGAATTATTTAAGTAATGTCATGAATAAGTATTAGCAGCTAGGTCTGGTTGAGAATGACACAGTCATTTGATATAAAATAGTGAAACTTCATTTTTCTCTTTCCATGTATTTAAACACATCAATTTCCTTTCTGAAACACAAATTGCTTCCATATTTGCCATAGCTGTTTGTCTTCACTTACATTCACCACATTCACCACATTGAGAGAAGAGAAAAAGAATAGAGGAAAATTTAAAAACTGGTCATACCACTAATTTTTTAATCATTATCAGATAAAATGATAAAACTTTCTTTAGAAAAATCAAAGACTGGCAAACATAAAGGTATAATCTAGAATTTGAAAACACAACAACTGTAGTATTTGAAGACTTCAGACAGACTTTAAGAGGGTTAATTGAAGCTTCTCCTAGCACATCTGAAAGATTTTAGACCCTGAGAAACCTGCTATTT
The DNA here is from genome assembly GCA_013396875.1 of Vireo altiloquus. Taxonomy (NCBI): domain Eukaryota; kingdom Metazoa; phylum Chordata; class Aves; order Passeriformes; family Vireonidae; genus Vireo; species Vireo altiloquus. Next base: position 175,057 of record VZRF01015233.1, on the reverse strand, counting down.
TTCAGAGACATCATCTCAAATATAAAGAAGAGTATAAGGAGTTCTTCATCCCATTTAGAAACTATTCCCTCATCTATGAAAGCAGAGACAACTCAGTTGATATAAATGCCAATAAAAGCAGCTGCTGATTCGTGGCTGTATTTGTATTTAAAAAGGTGACCACGTAACAGCCAGTAAACACAAAACATGAGAAGAGGAGGGAAGCCCAGTGATAGTAACCATAAAACATTTAAAAGGCAAAACTAAGAAGAAATACGGTTTGATCTGTTTTAGTCCATCTGACATTTTTACATCCACATTTAACTAACAGGTCATTAATATCCACACAAATGTAAGCAAGGGAATTTTGAGCCGAGATGTCTTGTTCAGAGCAATAAAAGCTTTATTCACACTCTGCTTGTACCTCAAACATTTCATAACTTGGCAGCCCTGAACAAGTACTCCGAGAGCCGCCAGTCCAATTGCACAGAACGGAATCAGTCAGCATCTGTTCAAAAAATTCTTGCTCTGCTATGGAAAAAAGCAATTATCATTAAAGTTTTTCCCTCAGAAAAATCTGGCTACACATGAGGGGAAAAATCAGATAGCAAGCTGTGTGCAATAGGGGGTTTTAATTTCCCCTTTTTGCCTTCTAAGTAGAAGAGATTCCTTGCAAGTGAAGTCCTTTTGCAGATTATAACTTCCTAAAGAGCCACAAGAGGATTTACTCATCCAAGTTCCCTTAATACAGTCCTGTCCTATTCTGAAACATTCTTAAATGCTAAGATCAGCAGATAGCAAGAACACATGTCAGAGATCTTCTCCTTTTTCATTCAGGAGAAGATACCAGGGAGCACTTTTTCAAGTTAGCTATTTGCAATTTGTCACAAAGTCTCAGCTTCCAGCTTCAAACAATGGTTTCTGCAACCGAATTTCTTTGTGCAGACTGTGCTTTACATAAAACAGAATATTATAGAAAATAAGGTGGAATAAAATACTAGAATAGTATTTTTACCAGCATAGTATTTTTAATAAATTTTGCCATTTTCTTGACAAATTAAAGAGGAAAACTTGTGTCTGAAATTACCCTTTTTCAAAAAAAGAAAACCAAACACAATCCCAAATGGAATGATGTCTTCCCAACCCCAAATAATTTACCTCATGACTTTAAGCTTGTAAGGAATATTTCTATAAGGTTTCCATTTAGGCATGAATAAAGTTGTGATTCTCACAATACTCATCAGTCTAAAAATGTCAGTGTTTCAAATATAAACAATCATTAAATCTTCAAGAGTGGTTTCACTGACTTTGAGGTCCTCAGCTCTGATTTTAGCAGTTTTTTATTCAAAAAACAATACTATGGATCTGATGTAGTAGTGAGTCTCATCTTGAAGTGGGTTTTTCTACATCTTTTCCAGGTTAAGGGGAGGATCCTGCAGTATCTTAATGTCATATAACCGAATGGTCTGTTAGGAGAGCCCCAGTGTTTTCAGTGGCAACTTCAATTTTAATGCAGCACCTTTTAAAAAGTCAAGATTATTCCTGAGGGTCTTTAGCAAAATAAGCAAATGTGTACATTAGTATAAAATACACTCTGTGTACACAGAATTAATACAGAGTTGGATCAGCAATAATTCAAAGAAAAGGATACACAAGGAAGAAACTGAGAGGAGACATAGGCCAGGCTTTGGGAAGCCTGGCTGAATCAACAGCATGACTAATGGTGTGAATCTCAGCTGAGAACACATCTTTGGGGAGTGCCACTGTAAAGATGACTGGTGAGAGCAGGAAAACGGATGACTTACTTTGTCACAAACATCTCTGAATGTACATGCAAGCAAAGAGCATTTTCAGGATTTATGAAAATCAAATTGTTTGTCTGGGCTGACATTAGTCACTGTCCGTGGATCAGGCTGTGGGTTCTGGGTGCCCTTGGTGAGCTCATCTTTCCACAACTCCAAAATATGTTGTGTGTGATTGTAGCCATGGCCATTCAGTGCAGCAAATACTGCTCAAGGTCAAACACTTCAAAACAATGTAGAGACAGCCACAGCTACCAGAAAAGTCTGGTATTAATTACAGAATGCTCAAATAATTGACATCCACATTGGATTATTTCGGGTCCATGACTTATCTTAACATTTCTGTAAGTAATGTGCTGTGTTTAACAAACTGAGCTCATCATCTGTGATTTCAGTTTTGCTTGGAAGCCCTCTTGAAAGTTTAATTGCTGCTGCCACTTGCATATGCATTTTCTCTGTGTTAAATGCTAAATTAAACTGATTTGCTTCAGACAATTCCTGAGGCTAAACTTCTGCAAGGCTCTGGGCTTCCCCTGTTTTAAAAATTAATGGCCTCTCATACTTAAAATCTAAAGTGGCTTTTAGTCACCATCAATTTTTGGTGTGTCAGTGTTATCACTTAAATATCCTCTTCTCACTAGCATTTACCTTCTCTTATGTAATACCTATGACACATCACCTGTTTTCTATTCTGTGAGCCTAAATACAACAAGTTTTCCCATCTTCTCTTATGTGACAGATGAGCTGGTAGATTCCATCAAGCTATCTTTAAGATTTTATTTTTATGTTCTTCTTCCATTTTCAGTTTCCTGCCAGGTATTCAGAATAAGTTTTGGAGGTAAAGTCTCTGGCAGGACTTTATTCTGTGGTGATCTGTTCAGACATGGCACGGTCTAAACAGATCACCAGTCCCAGTCAGGAAGAAACAAGAGAGCACTCAGAGTTCAGGATCTAAGTGCAACTTTTGAATCCAGAATAAAATCAGTAAGTCAATGGTGAAAACAAAGCAATGCTCTTCCTTCACAGTTTGATTCTTATCCTGAAAATTGCTGACCCTCACTTCTCTTGCTGTTCTTTGAAACATGTTCCTTCAGGAGAATATTTTGCACCAAGTGATAAGCTCATGTTGAGAGCAGCCTTCAACAAAATTTCCACGTCCAGATGGCATATGAATTATAACCTTCTATCATGGACTTAACAAGCTGTGGGCTGCTGTTAATTGTCACTTCCAGGTTTCAGTGTTGTTTACATGCCACTAATAAAACCTGTTGTTCTTCTTAATAACAAATCAGAAAATTTTAGTTTTTAAGGGATACACTTGGTACCCTACATTCCTCTTCCCTTCTGTTAAATTCCTGCCATGACTTCATCCTATGCTTTTCAAATGTAGTCAGCAATAGGTCAAATCTTAATATTTTATTAAGTTTTTCTTCATACCTCTTTCAGGCAAAGTTCTTTAAGGGAAGAACTATTTTATTGAGTTTTTCTTCATACCTCTTTCAGGCAAAGTTTTTTAAGGGAAGAACTATTTGCCAAAACCCTTCTGCTGTATCTGCTCATTACTGAGAAAAGAATTTTTTCCCTTCATGTTTATTATTGTGAAGCAAATTCCGAGTCCCTGGTGCATAATACATAAACAGAACATGCACAATATGAAAATGCATTTAATATTTTATTATATTTTAGCTGCCTGTTAGATACCCCACCCCAGCCAGCAATTTGTAATCGTGTGCAAGAGGCAGCTTCCTGAATTTGCATAGTTTAGAAATAGAAAAACAGAAACAACATGGTGAGGGTAATTACTTTTAAACAATATTACAGCAGAGCTTAGTAGATCAGTGCAGCATCTGCAAAGTTCTGCCCATTAAGAACTGCAAAGGCTTCAGATGAGGCCCTGAAGAACACGAGCTGCACGAATTCAGCCTGTTAATTGCAGAGCTTTTATTAAATTAGTTGTCAGATAATTGTAAAGCGGATGTCGGAGTTGGGGCTTCCAGAGCTGCTTGAGAAAGCTCAGGATATATAAAACAAACACCACTTGAATGACCACAAACAAGGCCCTGGTGTCAGCACAGTCTCAGCCCAGGACTCCTGTGCTTTCCCACAGATCTAATGGGAGCACTCAGCACCCAGGCTGGGCAGGGATGTGCTGCTCCCCAGCCCCAGGCACGCTCCCTGTGCCCTGGCCAGGCCTGTCCGTGCACATTAGGAGGGCTGGGAACGCAGGGAGTGTGTGCAAAGAGAGGTGAGGGTGCTGAAAGCCAGGCCTGCAAGGTGAGGATGTGCAGATCTCCCATCATCACATTCCTCCCCCCACAGCAGCATTAGGGGCAGCCAGCCAAGGTCATCCTTCATAAGCACAAAACTGCCTGGCCAGCCCATCTATGGATGGGATCTCCAAGGAAGTCACTTTGACCTCAAGGCCATATGTACAGCTGTAAAACATCCACATGGCCCGGAGGGAAGGCTCCCTCCTTCAGCCTTCAAGGCATTTCCCAGCACAAAGTGCAGCTGTTTGGGGTTTGTGCTGGGAACAATTTGGAATTACGGCTTTGAAAACCCTTCACTTTTTATAACTATTTGAAAAGTAAATGCAATTGGAACTCACCGCGGAGAGGTCAGCTAACCCAGCAGTGTGGTTTGCACGCTTCCTCTAGACACACATCAAAGGCAAACCCAAACAAAAAGGCTTTTCTTTGCTCTCATAATTGGCACTGGGCTGAGGCCTGTTCTTTTATGCAGGCCCCTGAAAGAAAAGTAACCCGATAATGCAAGCTGGAGACAGACAATTCAATAGAAGTCGTGCACCCCAGCAGCTACACAGACGTGGGCATTGCCAGTGACACCTTCAAATTGATTAAAAAGTAGAGAGGAGCAGCACATTCAGGGTAAGTTACATCAGCATGGCCTGGCAACTCCACAAGGGACAGTGCCAAAATATGCCCCTAACAACCCCTAACACCTCTGCTCAAGCCTTGCTCTTGTCATCTAAACGTAGGAAAAGTTATCCTGGCTCCAGGACAGAGTATACACCATGGACTTGGATCCTGAAGTTCCAGGTGGCTCTTTTAGGCTCCAACTGCGTATTAAATCTTTTTCTCAGAATGTCAGTCATGCTTAAAAGACAAATATTGCATGAATGCATATGAGATTCCAACATGCTACAGCCTTGTATGCAAAGTAGAAATAAAATCCCAGTAAAGTTACTTTTTAGACTGTGTCCCTCTCGATTTCTGGGAGTAACTCCTGCTTTGCCTTTAGAAATCTCCTCTGATTCCATGCAGAGATACAATTGGAGCTATATGTATGTTGCATATTAAGATGTATGCACAGTACATTCCTTTAATCACACATGAGCTTCCTGAACTGTATTATTTTTCATCTGGTTTTTGAGTAAATAATTCAGAAAAAAAAGCCGTGTTCTTCCAGTGTTTTGGAATGTGTATTTTGGGGTAAGAAAGTATTATGTTGGATTTACTGTACTTTGGTACTTCTGTCTGAGTTCCTTAAGATCAAACCCAAATTCCCCCAGCCGGGGGGAGGGTGGGAATCACAGTAACCCAGGGTTACGTGGTACAAATGATATTTATATTTGGCTATTATCAAACAAATCCTACCATCAGTAAGACAACCAATCACTGAAAGATACAAACCAAATCCCATATTTTCTGTGAATTAAATCAGCTGTCCTGACTTTGTTTCCATAGACTGCAAGATGTTATATACCTATTGAATTGGTATTGTCGGCTTTAAGTTGCAGCATTTGGTTCTTGAGGGTATTTTGGAGCAAATGCATGCAGAACAGCATAGTGTAGGTTTTGGAATATTTTTCCTAACATTAGTGATTGTAGTCAGATTTTAATTCCTATAGGAATGGTGTTATTTCATTTAAGAGGAACATCTCTGCAGCAGCTCTTCTGGCAGAGGCAGCTCCTTCGGGAATCTCTTGTTTCCATACATATTGGGTCAGCTTCTCTCAGAGGTCAGTCCTGCAAACTCTTTTTGGGCCTGGGGGAAGCAGTGTTCTCTTTCTTTTGGACAGTGAAATCAGATAACTATAACCCATCTCTTGATGTTTTTTGATAATTTAACTCTTTCTTTTTGCATACTGATTTTTTTCTCAAATATTTTTTGCTGTGAAGAGGCCTTCAACACACATCACAGGGTAAGACCTGTCCTTAGCAGAAGGAATTTTCAAACTCTGACATCCTATTCAAGCCCCTCAGATTTTCACCAAGTAGCTTCAGCAACTACTCTGATAACACCAAACGTCTTTAAAAACATACCAGCTGAGAGAGAGGTCCCCCAAAAATCTTATTCCTCGACCCAAAAATTATCATTTCCCTCACTCTCTCAGATGTTTGAACCCTTACATAATCCATATTGCACAGAGCAGAAGTAATCCAGTGCTCAGAGGAAAACAGAGCTGAAAGGTCAAGTAGATCTCAAGCTATGCTGCCTCCAGCCTTTCTGCTTCCAAAGGAGTGGCTAATGACTTGTTCTTTGGGAAAACTGGAAAGAGTTCAAATATGAAGGCGTGATTAAGAGAAGAAAAATCTTCCACACCAATTACAGCTTCCATGCTTTTGGCCAGAATTCATAACCTAGCTTCCAGCCCCATGACTTTTCAGTTGCCTTATGCTCCCCAGGGTCAAAAGGACAGATGCATGCTATCAGCTTGCTATTTTATAAGCTTGAAACAGAGAAATTGGATGGGCAGGCTGCCTCGGAAATTCTTTTGGAACATAATTGGCACTAAAAGTTTTCCCAGAAGAAAATGATTCAGGTTTCAAAATTTTCTGAGATTGAGGACTGCACGCACACTGTTTCTCTGCAGCTCATCACCACTACTGCCTCCAGTGCCATCACAGCTTCAAAAGAACCTTTGAAACACAGGAAATTAGAATAAAGTAACAAATTCCAGCACTTTTTAAAGCTCTGCATGCTCTCATTTGGCAGCCTGCTGCTTTCCAACACTTGTTAGCATGCTCTTCTCTCTGCATTTGTCTGCTGCCTTTTTGGCTGACATAGCCAGAACTGCTCACATCCATCCCAACAGCATCCAAGGAGCTCTCCAAAGAGAGAACTCGTGCATTTACTGATGGTTGCCCGATGATGTGGAGAGTTTCAAATCCTGACAATGCTTTAAGTATTGCCAGGTGAGTGAGAAACGTCTGGATTTGTGGTGAGGGTGTAAGAATTTTAGCCAACAGAGCAAAGATGTTCAGGGACAGGGCATTGTACTGCAATACTTAGAGCTGCAGGAATAAAGGCAGGAATTTGAGAAGGAACCATCCTACTTGCAGCTGCATGTAAGAGAACCCCAGGTTATGGATCACTGATACAATGAGGTCCCATCCACCTTTCAGGGTTTGTCACGGATTCAGTGGATAAAATCCACAGCTCTCCTGAGTCTCCTTTGCGTTCCTGGAGGTTTTTGGCTTTACCTCCACGCTACTTGAGCACAGGAGCAGTTCAAGGGTGAGGCAAGAAGAAAGGGTGCAGAAACTATTCCAATAGTCCCACCTGGAAGAACAGCTCCTCTGATAAAACATCCATGTGGCTGCTGTAATTTTCAAAACTCGGTGAAATTACCCCATTTCATTGATGTGATAACAAGTAATTGGTTTCACCCAGCCTTTTTCTGCATGGATCATGAACAAAAAAGAAACTGGACCAGTGTTTGAGGTCTGATTTTTCACTCACTGGCTTTACACAGCTGTGATCAGCAGCACGTTAGGGAAGAGTGGAGCCAATATAGATATTTCCAGTTCACCAGGAGTAATTAGATCCGGGAGCATGAATATAAATCTAAATGGCTGCTTCTGGGCATATTTCTATTTACTGTCTCAAGAGCCCTCTTCAATCTCTTGTAAAACTGTGTATCTCATTCAGGTTAAACCCTCCGATAAATTTCTTGTCTTGCCACTTCACACCCCTGGAAATGATTTGGTTGCATTACACAGCAGTTCCAAGGATAGATATCAGAAATGGCAAGAATTTACCTAAACAGCCAGCACAGCCAAGGTTACACACACCTTTAACTAAGTGGCTGGGCTTTGGTTTTCCCCTCCAAGCAGACAACCAAATATACAGTTTGCCTTAACAGAAGTGAAGAGACTTACAAGTGGAATTTCCTTTTGGATTTCCTTATTTCCTTACAAGAGGACTAATATATTATTTCTCAATTACATTCTGTATTTTGGCACAGTTTAACAGAGTGGGAGGACAACAAACTTGGGTCCTGTGAGGGAGGAATACAGCAGGCAATGATCAGAACATGGATGTGACTGCAGCTCTTTGCTTTTTTTTTCCAAATCAAAAGTTTGTCAGAAATAACTGGAAAATGGATACTGAGAGGAGGAACAGCCAGCAGGAAGACCTAGCTTCAGGATAAACAACATCATGCAGTCGATAGCTGATGTGTTCTGCTATTTCTTTATCCATATTAAGAATCAACTATCAATTACCTGTAACATACAGCACATTTTACAGAGCTCTAGGAGTCATCAGATCACAAACACACTCAGGACATGCTCCTGAATAAAAAATTAGATAGCAACTATTTCTACAAAACAGCATCAGTGGAACCAAAGCCGAAAAAAGTAAAGCCTTCTATAATATCTTGAAAAAATTGTTTTCGAAACAAGGAATGTTAATACATTAATCATAAGTTAAGCTTCAAGAGACAAGTAAAAATACCATCAAGTAGTATTAGAAGCTCTTACATTTAATATTTTAAGTAAAAGGCAAAAGAAAACTTCCAAGTTTAACCTGAAATACAAATTTGCTTTGTGTCTTGGGGCCATGTCTTGTCTCCTCTGTGCCTCTATGAGCCCAGCTGGAAAGTGTAATAATAAATTAAGAAACACAAAAACAAAAAGCAGGTTTGCAATGAAATCCAGATGCTCTATTAAACTGCCGTTCCCCTTAAACACCTTCCAAACCATAGCTAAACAGAAATACGACTGACAGCTGGATTTTAAGAATGCCTGTGAAACCATAGAACTGTCTTTATCTATTTCCCAACAATTAGAAGCTACCATGCCTCTTCAGGAACTGGAACCACATTAGCTTCTTCTATCCATAACAAGGTAATTAGAACAGAACAGAGGCCACCTCAAGATTAAAGGATCATACCGTTTATGATTCTCTGTTTGTACAGTAACTTATTGTGTGGTTTGCCTTGGCTAGGCAATGTGCATGCTGAGACTGCTGCATGTTACATGAAATTCAATCTTTCCACTGTTACCATGGCTTTTCCTGGCTTTTTAATTCCCTGTCCTCTCTGAACTTTGGATGGGGTTTTTCTCATCTTTACCTGTTTAGGTCACATCAGTATAGTGTGAGTATATATATACTATAGTATTAGCATACACCTTTACCAAAGGCAGTATATTGCTATTTTAAGTACTTAGAAAATGACTGGGGCTGAACCTGGGCATACAGAAGTTACACTCAAGTGACATCACCTCAAGGTGTTCCAGTCAGAGTTTTAGCTGGATATACTTTGGCTGCACAAAAAGAATAAGCAGAAAAGGGGAGAAAACTGTAGGACTGCCATGTAACTAAAGACTAATACCATAATAGACACAGAAGAAGTTGAACTTGCATGAGTGTCTGCAACACCACTGCTTTGTGTCTGTGTTGTTTGGCTTTGCAACTTCAGTTCTAGTATCATTTCTGTAGAAGGCATTTGCAGCATACACAACCAAACACTAGACCTCCTGCAGAACACATTTATCAATTCTGCTGGCTCAGATTGCCTCGTCAGGATCTCAAAGTGAAGAACATGACATGGGGCTGCTTCAGAAGCAGTTTCTTCCCAGATGTAAGGACGTGCCTGAGAATGCCTGAGTGCTGTAGAAGTAGTATTCCACTGCTAATGAAAGTGCTCAGCTGAAGTGTGGCACCTACAGAGGAATGCTTTCCTGCAAACAGATAAAGGGTTCCCAGAGCATCCCATAAAATGAGGAATTCCTAATGCTGACCTTACTGCAACTTGGGAGAAGTGCTGCTGAGCTCTGCTGGTGTCCTCAATGGTTATTTTCTTGCCTCAATAGGAAAAAATCCTAGTGAATAACTTTACCACTTTTCTCTGCAAAAGTTGCAACCTCAGGATAGGCCAGAAGCAAATATTTCTCTGAGAACTCAAATTATCACCAGCTTTTTCTAGGTGAGCACAGTGCCCCACATGCTCTTACGTCTCATGGCTGGTAACAGTATACACTGGCTCGAGGAGATTTCAAGCTCAGCATAACTGCCCATGATAATTGCCATTTTCTTTAAAACATCCATCACCACTTCAGTAGATTAGCAGGCTCGCAGCTGAAATAACAGAACGTGGTTGCTTCCCAAAGGACACGGAGAGTGTTAAAACATGACATTGCTAAGTGGCAAATGACAAAAGACAACCAAGGGAATGGAAACTGATTCACACCAACTGGAATGAAAAAACTGCAGTCACTGCCAGCGTGCTGAGATCCACCAGAGGCCCTAAGGCCCCTAAGGCGTGTGCTCCGTAGGTATATGGCTTCTCACATTCATTTCCCAGATCCTGCAGTGGATGGTCCTCCCGTGGCCCTGGCTGCAGCGCCACAGCTCATTGCCACCTGGTGGCTGAGAGTGTTTAATGCAGCCCCCTCGACTCCTGGGGCGTGCATAGTTTCAGGAGGGTATTTTTTAAGTTTACTCCCTCTTACAGATCAGCCTCTTCCCATGGCATTGCACGGGAATGCATTAAACACCCACACCAGCAACTGCAACCGCAGCTGAATTTCTATTTACTAGAAATGTCTAACATAGCACGTGTCTAAAGCAATTCCCTGCTTCTAAAGCAATGTGAAAGCACAGTATAAGTATCCAGCTGAAGAATAAAGAACCTTGATCCCTAGAATCCAACACAGCTTTCTTACAGCACCCTAAAAATTACTACATACCCCTTTGCATCTGTATTTCTCAAGCTGGTCTATCCCTAACCCATTCCATCCAAAACTGGGCAGCTGAATAGTTGTGGCCAGACAATTGACAGTTCAGATGCCAAAAAAAAAAGCCTTTTAAAAGACAAAGCCAGATGTGAACACCAAATTGTGCAAGTGCCCAAGTGAAAATAATAAAATCATAGGCTTGACCTTGCTCCACCTATTCATTTTGGGCAGAACTTGCCTAGAAAAGTTAATGGGTTTGACCTCAGTTTCAAGAGATGAAGCTAGATCATGTTGAGCAGGGCCTTTGATGTCAGTAAAATTATGCCTGATTTACCCCAGCCTAGTCAAAATTAGAATCTAGCCTGAGGGTAAAAACATCTTTTAAATTACCCAGGCTAGTCCTTCCCTGTGCAGGTTTGTAGCTGCATCACAGTGGCCATTCTGCTATCACCTGTTCCTGTGGCTTAGAGTATTTCATTGTTTCCTGCTGACTACTGTGCAGGAGAGATTCTCAGGGTCACAGTTATCGTGGGACATTCCCCAGCGAAGGGAATTTTTCTCACAGACTTCTCACATGATCCCATTTTCCTGCATTCTCTTCTAATTGTTTACATCTCCAGCTTGGCATCTCCAGAGAAAGCCACTGGGCGGGATAACCAACATTTTCTCCAAGTCTGGAAAGTCAGTGAGTAGTTCTGAAGTAAAAAAGTACAGGAGATGAAGATATAGGTTGTATTTACTTTGGTGTTCTTGAAAATCAGGATTCTCCTGCCAGCCACAGAGATTGACAGGAGTCTAACTATTTAGGGAAGAGACATTATAATTGTGACAGCTGAAGTAGGAGCAGAAAAAAAACTAGATCAAGTGAATAGAAAGCAAGTTCATTATTGGTTTTGACTGCCAAAATATCTTCCTATATCTGTCTCTCCTGATAATTTAGTGAATTACATCCCACAGTGTTTTTTCTCCCTGTGGAGCCACACAGAACATTTACTTTCCTCTGCCTTACAGCACCAGCTCAATGCAGGAAAGCCGAGTGTGCTGAAAAAGGCTTTCAGACACACACTGGCAGATGCACAATCGCTGGTCACAGCACCAGGGATCCATCTCTGGTCCCAAAGCCTTTTGAAGGCTGCCTGGAGCTGAACTGAGTGGCTGCACCAAGCACATTTCCCTGGGGCTCCTACAGAGAGGCACTGGACAGGCTGGGAAACCTCGAGTCAGACACCAAGAATATGACTGCAAAAGGCCACGAGCATCCTGTTCTAATGTCGACATTAGCCCTGCCTGGAGCAGAGGAATGGGACTAAATCACTTCCTGAAATCCCTTCCAACATAAATATTCAGAGATATTACCAACATCTTTAAAATTTCACATTTTTTTTAAACATTAGTTAAACACAAATAGCGGAACGGAACCTCTCCAGAAATAAGCTGTGCACTATTAATAAGCATACTGTAATAAAAACTTTAAGTGAGTCTTAAGTGACCATTAAACACATAATAATGCACTTTCATACAGACAGCAATGAAATTGAGCACTAAACACCACAGTCAGAACAAAATCATTTAGCACAGATGCCTTGAAAATTCATTATTAAAGGACATTTGTTCTCCCTATGTGGGGTGCCATATGCAGAACTCATTCCCACATTTCTACTAGACACTGGTTTAGCTGAAATGAACTCTGTGCTTAGGAAAGCAGAGTTAGATATAAAGCTTCTTAAAAGTTATTAGAGAGATCTTTGCCTAATAGAGAATATTGCAGTAGGCTCACATGCTTTGTTTGCAGCTTTTGCAATTAGCAACACAAAACACTGCCTAGACAATGAGGAAGTAACACTGTAAAGAATATTGTTTTCTGGCCAGGTAGACAAAGTTCCTTTTGTGATATCATAACCTTGATTTGTTTGTTTTATCACTGCTTATGTGCTCTGCAGCTCTCTGTTATCAGGCTTTCCCAATGGCTGTCTCAGTGACTGGTGTGACTTGCAGCATTCCTGCTGCAAGCACAGATCCATGGATAAAACCTGCTATAGCCAGTGAAAGTCTGTGATCAGTTTTCTGAACAGATCCATGGATAAAACCTGCTATAGCCAGTGAAAGTCTGTGATCAGTTTTCTGAACAGATCCATGGATAAAACCTGCTATAGCCAGTGAAAGTCTGTGATCAGTTTTCTGAACAGATCCATGGATAAAACCTGCTACAGCCAGTGAAAGTCTGTGATCAGTTTTCTGAATTAATTTGCTTTGCTTCATGCACAACTCGAGCCAGTCAGTAAATGACTGCTTCCAAAGATGGGGTAGACACCTGAGGGTGAGAATGGATTAAACTATTTATCTTAATCAGACAGAATTCATCTGTCTCAGCCAGAAAGGCCAGTATTTCGGTGACTGAGATTTAAGATAAACACCCCACCTCGAACAACCAAGTGTTCTTGCTGACATGGAGCTACATAAAATCTAAGAACAAATTCTTCCTATTTTCTATTTGATCAGTAGATGTTTCAAACTTTTTTCCCTGTGTGGTGTCTTTCCTATAGGTCTGCACAAAAAATGAGGTCATGTACCTTGCATTTCCAGCCCCTTGGTGTTCTTTCTATTATACAAGTCAAACTAGCCTTAACCCAATAAATAAATATTTCTCTGTGTCCTGTCCAACTGCAGTGACATCACAGCGACAGTTCCCTGCACTCTGAGATGATGGGAAAGTATAAACAGTGCTCCATCTGCAGTTCATTTGCTCTTGCTATAAAAAAGGGACCAAAACAAGCCCTTGACTGATGGTTGGTTTCCACAGTTTGGAGGCAACAGCTTTGCAAATGAACTATTTCAGGCAGGAACTGGTGGCAGTTATTTGATAAAACACAGCAGTGCTGATAATACACGAGGGTTTTTTTAATGTGGACTTTGTAAATGATAGGATCCAAGGACAAACTTGTCAGGTCAAATCTGACCCAGGTGCTGAATGTGTAAAAGCTGAGAGGTAGAGATTACTGCAGGAAAGATTAATGACACTATTAACATGACTCTGTGGAGCTACATAGCTCTGCTCAGAGGAAAAGTTTGGGTTGCAGGTATAAGAAATGAAGTCTGGGTAAGCTCTAGGCAGATTTTTGTTCCCTTTTGTGTACAGAGATGTTTTATTTCAGAGTTATTAAAAAATACTCAAGTGTAAAAGTGAACTTTAAAAATTAACATATTTAAGAAATTATTTTAGCTGATGAATCAGTTACAAGGTAAATTCAGCACAGGCTTGCACAAAATACCTTCTATTCAACATTATCCAGCTAACCTGTACTGAAAGTGCAAAGTACTCTCAGAGTATGCAAAGCTGCTCCCTGTAACTGAACATGTTTTCCATGCTGCTGCAATGCAATCAGTCTGCGATATTTTTAATTATTATAATTTCAAATGTGTAAAAATGATCTCTGATTCTCCTCAGGAAAACCATTTTACAGCTCATCAGAGGTGAAGTACTCCTGTATAAAGAACACAGTAGTTGTGTCAAACAGTAAGAAGACTTGAAGCCATTGTGGACAATATTCTTTCCTTGTGAAATCAGCCAAGACTCTTTTAATTTCATTACTTCACTCATTTACATTGGCTGAAGGGATGGCACCCTAGGGAGGCAGGGCCACCTAGAGAGAAGGGCAAAAAGTTCTTTATTTCCCTGACTTCAATTTATCCTTCATTTGCAGCTGGCCTGGCTCCTGCCAATACTGTCAAGAAAATTTTGAGATCTCCTATGAGATTATAGCTCATCTTTCTGTCATTCAACAATTTCAGTTTCAGGGACAAGAAGCAGTTTTGGAGGAAACTGGATTGTGAGAACATGACCAAAATGTTCCTGAGTTTAATGGAAAGTTCGCTGAATTCAGTCCACTGAGCTATTTTTCAGTCATCCCTGTTTCCAGAGATGGATAAATAATTCAGTCAAACATAAACATAATAAATTTTGAAATGTGTTGGATAAAGGAGCCTTGGTTTTTTTCCTGATCACTGCCTGAGGCTCATTTTGGGTTGGTGGAAATGCATTGTGATTAAAGCACTGTACATCACCAGAGCAACATCCTGTTCCCAGGTCAGCCCTCGAGGATTACTCCTTGCCATCAGTTTGCAAAGTTCCTGAATATTCATGGGCCTTATTCTCTTCAGATTAGGTTGAACTCTTGTACTAACTCTGGAGACCAGGCTGTGAATATGCAGTACTCAGATTTCTCATCTGCAAAACGGTGTTTCTTTACATCACAGAGGCATGAGAAGCATGAATTAAAACACTTCCCAGGTAGGGAGGGCTTTTGAAGAAAGGGGTGTGTAGAGGCTGTGCAAATTCACCAGGTGTGTGCAGGGGTTCTCTGGAAGCCCCTGGCATGTGATGTGGCCATAATTGTATGCTGGGACTTAACTTTTGTTTAGAGCTGCTTCTGTTCCAGAATATTATAGGGAGGTAAAGAAGGAGCCTGTTGGTGTTTAAAGTTCAGTGCTGCTTCTCCATTTATCTCTCAAGTACCTCACAGAGCACCTTGAAGCTTGAAGTTCTCTACTAATTCATGAAAATATTTATTTTACAGCCTTTCATTCCTTCTTTTTGCAATGAGCAATTGGAATTGCATCTTTTGTTTTAACTGAACTTGTATTCATAATGGCAACCTGGATATAATCTCTCCTTTCCAGCTGGGAACTGCTTGTTGCAATCCCATTGTAGGCACCAGAAATGCAGGAGGATGAATGAAGGCAGTGACAATATCAGGCTGTGTGCCATGTTTTGTCTGAAATCCTGAAATTTCAGGATATCTGCTAAAATCCAACATGGCTGAGTAACTCCATCCACCTCTCCTTTCCTCATAATTACTTACATGGAACCATCAGGAGACAGCATGTCATAATATCCATTCATATTTGCAAACCCCAAACAAGGAGAGAGCTGAGCCAGGACTAAGTCAAACAGACAGGGCTAGAGACAAGTACATCTGGCAGGGAATAAACAGCCAGCTTTTTGCTTCCTCTCCTGGAAACTTTCTTGACTTTTGTTCTATCTCAGTGTATCCTCTCAGAGATGGAATGGCCTGCTTTGGTACTTGTGTAGCAGTTCAAAGCATCCCCAGATCTAGGTGTCATTAAAGACTTAAATGCACAAGAGCAAAAGCAGAACTGATTTTCAGAGCTGACAACTCATTGCTCTATAGATGAGTGCAGGCTGAAGGAAAGAATCCTAATTGTATAATCAGTTCTACATCTACAAAGCCAATACCAACAGGGGTGAGAATGATGAGCATTTCTCACTGCTCTTTTCATGTTTGAAGCACCCTGGATCACAATGAGAGGGAGCTTGGGGAAATACACACAACAAATTGAGTCAAACTGGAAATGCTGTTTGCCTCCAGAACAGACTTGGTGAATTAATGTTGGAAACCTTCATTTATTTTATCTGTCTCCATGCCATGGTAACTTGCTGTGTATTTTTAAGTACAATAAAAAGTTCAGTTTACTCTTCCCTGAAGTTCTTCTAATGGAGCCATTCATCCTCTTTTAACAAAATTGCAACAGAACATCACAAAAACATTTACTGGGGAGGCTGAAGAATGCTAAACAGAAAGAGACTTGGGATTTAATAATAATATTTGTCATATTTGTCATAGATGAGTAGGTACATTCAATTATTTCTACTGGCTCCTCTAATCCTATGTTCTAAATCTATGTTTCAGACAGAGTTCTCAAAGACATTTTTACTAAAAGGGATGAAATTTCTCAAAATTCAGTCAGTTATGTGTAAAAACTTCATATAGAAAAAACTGTTACAGAAAGTTAAAACAAAACCAAATTTTACCTAATTTTTTTAAGAAAAAGGTTTCTCTGATTGTAAATGATTATTCCAAAATTAAAACATATACAGCAGAAACATGAGGGGTATTTACGAGGTAAATGCCACCTGAAAGATAAAATCTAAGTATCAGTTGTAACTTTCAGAGCTCTGTATATGGCCTTTATTTATTTTGTTATTTAACATTTACTCATAGAACTTCATTTTGTAATTTTTCCTTTTATGTTTCTTAGTTATATATCTCATTTCTCCCCTAGCTGAGCGAACTGAGCTTTCTTAGAGAAAGGATTTCCAAAGGTTTCCATAGCTCACAAATCCTTCAGCAGCAGCTCCATGTCTGTTCAATAATTCTACAGTGTAAATAAAACAGCATTTCAAGAAAAGGTGACAGTTTGCTTTTCCAGATTTCTTCTGCACATCTGTCCAGACTGAAACCCAGAGTTCTTTTGCTTTTAGCACACAGGCTTGGAAATAAAAAGCTTGATGGTCAAAAGGTCACAAATAGGAGTGTTCTTCTAGAACCAGACCTGTGTGGATAGGCACTCACATGTATATAACTCTTCCAAATTTGAAAGAGCTCCCAAATGTGTAAAATTAGGAGCCTTTTTTTGTTTGGTGGCCTTGAATGAACTGGCCTTGCCCATAGACAGAGACCAAAGATAGAAGTTAACCATATTGGGAGGGTTTGACATTTTTTGTGTAAGAAAACTTATCTTTCAGTTCCATTTACCCACCTCAAACAATGAGGTCACCACAAATGTATCTGCCTTGCTTTGGGAGTAAATCAGAGACTATTTATATCCAGAGCTTTGAATTTTTACTGCCTAGTAACTCAGGACAAGACAAAGGAGATAAAAAAAGGAGAAAGTAGTTCATAGCTATCTGATAGCTGGTGCTTTTTCCCCATCCTGGGAAGCTTTACAAACAACTGTTGCTTATGGGTTTGAGACCTCATTCTGAAACCAGTGCTTTGAAATTTGGCTTGAAGACGTTTCCCAAATCCGGTGTTTAAGCTTTAATGGTGCAAGACTAATGAAAGGGCAGGATATGCATAGATTGTTGTAAATAAATAGTATGATGTGCCAGGAAAAATGAGGAAGGGAAGTAATGAAAGACAAGTGTTCTAGCAGAATTTAGCGAGTCCCATCACAGACTGGCACCAGCACAGTGAAGTTCTCCTGTTACCAACTTGAGCAAAGCTGCAAGGAGCAAAGCTGAGAGCTTTCATTTTGTGCTGAAAATGTTTTGAGAAGGTACTTCTCAGGAATTTATCATAATGAAGAAGAACTACATTTCCCTGCTTGCACTCTCTCATTGTGGTTTTAATAATTTAAGGTGAATTATTCCTCTTAGATATTTTTCTTAGGATTTTTTTTTTCTATTTAGGGGGAAAGAGATGACTGTTCTGAGAAGGATTTAGTGCAGGCATTCAATCTGCTGCTGGAAAGAGTCAGTAGCAAGTGAAACAGGTCTTGAATATCAACTCATTCTCTTTATGTTTCATTGCAGTCAGGCTTGGGTAAACCTGAGCAAATTGAAGTGTGTGCATACACACATCCTTCTGCTTATGGAGAGCGTAAAACTGCGGGAGAGCTGGAGTATTGTGACAGAGAATAAATACAGAATGGTATAAACACATTTCACTGCACTTGGTAGTCCTCAGCCAAAGCTTTCGTGTATCCACATAGTGCCAGCCCCAATAAAGACAGCATTTAACAAAACTGAATGTGAAGTCCAAACTTAGGATGCAATTCCATTTTTATATATAAATAAATCCTGGATGCAAATACTTCATTGCTAATCTGGGCACAAAAAGCTCAAGATCTGACCCCCTTGCTCAGTTTTCTGCAGATCAAAGAATGCCCTAAACTTTGTCCTTATTGTAAATAAACATATTATTTTAAAATGCTCTTAATTAAACTCAGAACAAGCTGTAGCTAAAAGGTCATCATTTAAGTGCTTTACACCACGGAGATGCAGCTCTGAGGAAAAGTGTGTTTTTGTGTTGCTAGGGGAACCCTTAATGTGCTATGGTACCAGGAACGTTTGGAAAAACAAGAAATGAAGCACAAGTAAGTATTCAGTAATGAGAAACACGAGAAGATTAAATCAAGGTCTTGAACACCAAAAGAGGGAAAGACACAGCATTTTAAAGAGTATTTTAGAAGAGTGGTATCATGTCTATTTAAAATATTTATTTAGAAAAAAATATATATTTAGTTACTTCAGGGGAAAATTTAGACCTGAACTATTGCCAGAGGTTGCTTAGATAAAAGGACTAATGGTGCTCTGAAGGGTCTAAGATGTCTTATGTTAAACCAGTGGAAAGGTGTGGACTGAGATGTTCCACAACACTTTCTTAGAAACCCAGAAATCAGGTGAAACTTCAGAATTTGTTAGAAATCAGATCTCAAGAAATCTGTTAATCTTATATGCATGGTTGTGCCATTTTGTACAGTAATCTTCTCCCAGGGTAACATGAAAATCCTTATCAGCTGAAGTCTTAACAAAGGCTTTCTCCATTTGCTATGGACTGAAGCTACTGCTCTAGATCAGAAATAAAAGCTATGGGGTCAGGGGCTCAGCTGAGCAATGCCCATTTATACACATGGAATAGATAATCCATAAAAGATGGAGAAATTAATACCAAGAAAACAAGTTTTTGAAAGGCTTGCGTAGAACTGTGTGAATAATTGAATTTTTGGCCAACTGATGACACTTAGTGTATCACTTAGTGACATTCAAGCATTAAGTGAATATAGCTACATGAAATCTCAAGCATAGTTTGAAATTAAAAATTACACTATCTAAAATTTTAAACAAAATATTTTCACTAATCTCAGAGAAATCTACTTGCTTGGGTCAAAAGTATTTGAATAAATAGCCTGAGGTTATTTCATCCTTTGATTGTCCTGACATTATTTTGCTGCATATATTTGAAAATATTGCCAAGTAGAGTGGCAGGAAAGCAATCCTGATTCAAAAGCATTTTATACCTAAATGATTGACATAATATATGTTTAATCATACAGGAACTGACCACTGCTTGATAGAAATCTTCCTGTCTCTCACAGCATCCACAGAGCAATGTTAATTTATACCAGATGCACATCTGGCCTGGCCTGTGTAAAGAAGCTGTTGAGGTGGAAATTTAATATTTAAACTAGTACAAACCAACAGAGTTCTGCAATAAAATTAAATTTGGGTAAAGGATTAGTTACTACTTTGATTATCTACTAAAGGAGGCTTATTTTTACAGCAGACAGAAATCACAAATCATTGGAATCAATATTTTTGCTGCTAATGCAGTTTTAATGTTACCTGAAGGTTTTTAACTCTGAAGTAGGTGAGTGACGTGGCTAAACACGGTGACAGAGTGACCCAAGCACCTCAGGTTTCTTCCCTGATTTCCTACAAAAGCTGCACACAGCCAGAGCCACATACACGAACTGCTTATAGAGAGATGAATTTTGATACATCACAATGTCCTTATGAAGTCATAAAGGCTGAAAATCAGGCAAGGTGAGAACAGAAATATTCACCACACCAGGCTTTTTATGAATCAAGTGTTGCTGAAAGATACTTTTGGGACTAAGGCTTGAGCTTAGCAAGTTCTTAAAGAGAAATAGCTTTTGCATCAGTCTCTTTTCCTCTCTAACTCCCCCAGTTCTGCTGCTTTTTCTTCCTTCTGCTTCCTTCCTTCTTTTTATCAGGATATAAGAAGGGGGAAAGGATAAGACTGGGGTCAAATGATGACTTTTCTTTTGTATTTGTTTCTGTTTTCAAAAAGTGGGACTAATCCTGAGGGCAAGTGTCTGGTGCCCCCTCAGTGACTGAAGAGGATGTAGAAGAGCAGCATGGTTGGCTCCCTATTATCCTGCCTTTCCTAAGCAAACCCCATTCTCCCTACCCTTACCAGAGTTTCTGTGGCTTTGCTATTGATAGGTGTGAGAGATCACCAGTTTTAAGATAAGACCTGAAAAAGATAAAGAGAGTAACAGAATATTAAGCTGCCATGTGGTTTTTCTTAGATTCAGCCTGACATTCCAGAGATTTAATTATATTTCTCTAGTTTTGGCCACTGCTGGGAAGTGTGACTGAACAGAGAGGGATCACTGGAGTTTGTGCCTGACCTGAGGCACAGCAATGTGAGGATGGGCTGGGAAGTCCTTTAGAGAACCAGAGAATTCAAGGAAAAGTGTTGTGTAGCTTCACCCCCACAGCAGCGAACACCTACAGTATTCTCCTCACATTATTTTCCTCTGATTAGTCTGACCTTTTTCCCAATGTGAGCCTGTTGGGTAATGGAGGCATTTAGATAACAGCTCTAATCAGCCTCACAGCTCCTGCTTTTCTCTGTAATGGTCTCTGAATGGCACTGCCTCCACACCCACCTTCAGTGTACTCTGAAAAAAAAATACACTGCCGAAGGACGGTGGCGGGAGAAACAAAAGGCATTTGCCATCAACGGGAAAGGAATAATTCTTTAGATGCTTATTTGTTAATCTATCTCGGTCTCTTTATGTGCTGTTATTGCCTGCCCAATGAGTGAACTCTTGGAGAATTAGCAGCAGATTTGCCAAAGCTTAGGGATGAGCTAATGGTGCACTGGAAGTGTGACCAGCACGTCTCTGAGTGCTGCAGGACGCTCCACATGCTACACAACAAATTGTTTATGCACTTTTAGCAACAACAGCAGCTGGAAGTTTTACAGGGATGACAAAATGCTGGAATATGAGCGGTTTGAGCCCCTTCCTAAGAACGGATTTGAGTCAAAGATGTCAAAGCACAGACAAGGACTTCATTCTGTATTAATACCCATTTATTACTAGATTTGAAATATCAGTTGGTTTTTTTCTTTTTGGTTTAATAATTTTTCTCTACATTTTAGGCCAGCAACTAACTAATTAGCCCTAGATTTGATAAGAGATCTTCTAGCACATATCCCTATCAGTTTGTCCCTCATGACCAGCTATCAAGGAACACTCAGCACAACCCGACTTCACAATTACAAAAACCTACTTGGCATATTAAAAAGCAGTCTATGCCCTTATTTCATGAAGATGCATTATTTTCATGAAGGTCTGAAAAAATTACTGAAATATTCATGGAAAAATGTCTTTCCTTTTGGATGTTTTGAGCAGTTCTTATGCTGTTGAGAATATCTATTGACCCTGATCAGCTTTCCAAGTTCCTTTTTAAACAAATCCAAAATTTATGACCAAAATACAAAAACACTATAACCCTGACCTGATAATCCATTATCAGAAATTATGGAATGATCTTGATTGTGGAAGGTTTCTGCCAAACAAATAGAATAGAATAGAAATAGAATAGAGAACAGCTACAAAAATTATAAAGTAGAATTGACCTTGTGGACCATTTGGTTAATTTTTCATTGTATTTTCCCATGTTTTCATGCCTCATTAGTCCCCATGACTATGGCATTAAATCTGTGCCCAAGGCCATAAGAGTGAGTATGAAATAATGAATCTAGGTCATGTCAGTGGACAGGACCAGACAGGAAATCTATGCGAAATGCACCCAACTGAGTAGAGTTTTCAGCACCTTCTATTATTGAAAGCTATGAAAAAAGCAATAAGTTACAATTAAGTTACGTTCTGGTAGATTAAATACACAAACTGGACACTCAGTACTCACACTCTTAGCAGATGGCTAAAGCATTGCCAGACAAGCCACCATTTTCTTCATAATATTCTTTTTTATTTGGTATTTCCAGCTACTCTGAAAGAGCTGTCTTTGCTATTCAGTATAAATATGCCCTGTGGAAGATTTTCCCCTAAATGATTAAAAAAAACCCCATCTCCTCTAAAAAACCAAGCATTTGCTAGAGGTTCTGAGAAAATGGTCCTCCAGTTACCTGAACGTAATTCCAAGAACCAGTATGGAACTCTGGATCATGGACCTTGAGCATTATCTAAGAGCCTGGTTCATTCACCTATTTCAAAGCACATATTCCTTAGAGAAGGCAATATTTTGTCCTAGTTTATTATAATATTGCTATAAATCACAAGTGGTTACTTTAAAGACAAAAAGTCACAAACACAAACGTGGCCTAAGGCCTAAGCAGTATTTTGCTATATATCCTATATTTACACAGCAGCTATAGTATAAACACAAAGTATGCAATTCCACAATCCTCAAAAGAAAAGGCAAGTGATCTGTTTTTAATTTTAGGTTTTCTACATTTATATCTGGGAACTGTATACTTCCAGGAACTATGGGTTAAGTTGGAGGAGAAATAGCAGCGACTTTGCCAGTTTAAAATAGAGTTCACTGATTTGAGGAATAGTTTCTTTTCCACATGCTGAGACTTCTCCTGAGGGAATAGCTCACTGATACAGCAAGGACAACAGGAGCAAGACATCTTCCTACAGTGTAAAGTCAGAACGGTAATGACTAGATATAAAAATTTGTAATTTAATGCTTTGAAAGGACAAACATTTTGAAAGCATGTTTCTAAAATACATCTGCAAAATGACTTGTCCTTTTCTTTTATTCATTGTTCCATGAGACTCATGGCATTATGTTTTATGGCTGCTCAACTCCAGGCACAAACATTTTCCTACTGGCAATTTTTAATTTGGCAAAAAGCATAAGCCAAAGCCAGTGTGGAATGGATCTCCAGCATGGATCCACTAAAACAGTGCACGGCATCTCTGCAAGTGACAGCAGCAGTAAAATCTCATAAACATCTTTCTTCCTCATCCAGTGTTGCTCCAAATGAATTGAGATTGTAGATGAGCTATACGACATTCATGATCAAAGCTCAGAATCATTAATGTATATTTTTCAAAACCTATTAATAACTTTCCAGCTGCTAAATTCATGGCTTCTGCATCTAAGTTACACTCTATACTGCTTTTGGCACAATTAATACTGGTGGTCATGGTAGTTCCAGTGGAATGGAAAAGCTGTGGAACAGCAACTCTGGCAGAAAGAGACACAGCAATAAGGTCACGATGTATGGAGGAAGCAGCCAGCACTGAGCTTTCTGGACAATAAAAAGCAGAACGAGTTTCCATAGGAAATGGAAAAACACCCAAAGAAATGTCTGTCAGCAGAGAGCAAAAAAGGTCAGCTTAAGCCTCTAGGATCCCTATTTCTAAGAGTCTACCCTTGAGTTCTCAGTTGTGTAGGTGGCTATTTTCAATAGGAATGACAGACAAAATCTAGTCATATCCCACAAGTAGATGTGTATACACAAAAAGTATCTTCTGCGCTTCCTTTTTTTTTTCCCAGAAAGTTTGGAGTTTTGAGCTATGCAAGATGGATGAATGAGGACGTGGTCTTGTCTTTGGAGTTTACACTGCTCAGATTAAACTGAGGATATTTTCCAAAAGCATGTGTTATGTATTTAAGAAGAGAAGTTCACTCTGGGGTGATAGAGATCAACATTTTTTTTCCTGGAAGAAGCTTTGTTTAGTTTCCATTAAGTAATGAGCTGCTAAAGGATTTGCTGCTACAAGAATCTTAAAAAAAAGACACCTTAAACACACCAAGGCGAAGTATTGTCCTGTGGGACACTTCCATAGTACAAATTGGTGCCAGTAGGCATTCCATCACTGAAATATCAACTAGAAATAGCTAAACACTGAAAATTTGTTCCAGAAACATTCTTGAGAAAATTGTTTTCCTGAAATACATAATCATGCTTATTTTCTTACATTCCAGTGTTTTTACTGGTTTGGTAGCCTTGACAGGAGGCATGAATCACAAACTTACAAGCAGACAGCATTCTGCATTCCTTTTCGTGGAAAAGTTGGCCCCTAATGGTTTCTGCAAGATAGACCAAGAGAATATGCAACATGAAGATTGCTTATTTGAGTTTCATTTACATGAAAATGAGAAAAATGGGTACTTCTCTGGTTAGAGCTATAACGAAAGAAGTGTCAAAGAAATGTTCTTTATTCTTTACTTAGCCATGTAGTCATTTATTTCACAGAAACAATTATTTTGACTGGAATACTCTGTGAAGCATGCATGACTGAGAACAGAGGGGCAGCCGAGTCAGCTGAATTTCATACTGAGGAATTGTTGGTCAATATACTACCTAGCCTTTATACTTCAGAAAGTTTCTATTGTTTCAAAAAGATAACCAATGTCAGCCCAAATGCAATTTTTCTGAGTGCTCAATATTCACAATTCAGTGTCTGAATTGTTTGCTCAACTCAGTTCCTTGATATTGTTTCCTCTTCCTGACCGGAAAGCCTTCCGGACTAAATTTGTTTCAAATAAACTCTATCTCATCATCAAATTAATCTCAATTTCAAATCCAACAGTCACTTTCTGCAAACATATTGTCACAACAAGCAAATAAAAATGAGTGCAAGCATTTGCTGGGAAAAGGGTGAATATTTTCCTGTAATGCTGTTGCATTGCTCCGATCATCCGGTCTCCTATAAAATATACCAGTGGTAAAAAGTGATAAACAATTGGCCAACACTTATCCACTTATTTAGAAACAGTTTCTGGGTGAAGATTTGCGATTAAGACTGTGCATGTGTCCTCAGCTGTAAGGCAGGATATGTATTTTATCTAGCCACACAAGAAGATCTCATCTTTAATTCCTACTTGTGGAAGCAAATTGGGCACGATCCCAAGCCATAGCTCCTTACACACACACCGTTCTCTGAAACCAGATCTATGTGGACCTCACAGCACCGGGTTTGGGCTTACAGGAATCTTTTAGGGCCGTAACAGCAAGCACTAGAACCAACTCCAAACACCAAAACTCCACAAGTGTTTACCTTACTCTGTTTGCTCCAGCCTTACTGGAAGCCCACAGATTTCGGCTCAAACAAACTGCAGTGATCTGCAGGCTGACAGAAATAAATCTGACCTGCTTGAGGCTTGCGTTTCACAGGAATAGTTTGGCCCTCAACACACTCATAGGCAAGACATCAGGTATCAGGGCTCCATGCTGACAGCATTCCACACTGGAATAGTCTTCAAGTGGTTTGAACAAATCACTTTGAAAAAAAGTCCAGATTAAAAGAGCTCTTCCTTGCAAGGGCCTCAAAAGAAGGATGGTAACGCACCCAGTTCACTTGTGCTGGAAATGCAGAGCTCACCAGCTGAGCCTGTGACATCTGTGTAATTCTACACATTTGCATGAGGATTTTCCTGGGTGAGCACCAGGAAAACATGTCGTGAAGACAGTAGATCAACTTCGACACAAATTTAATTTAGGTCACTCAATATCACTCCAAAATCTCCCTGCAGGACAGAAACACAAGTATTGCTTGTAAAAGGGCTATGGTACAAAGGGGTATTTGTACAAAGTCTGGGACTCCTTCACCTCTTGGCTGTTCTAAGTGCTTGCCAACTTGTAGGATTAAACCTGATACTCATATGGGAGACAAGCCTCAGCTGAGATCTCTGTTTCTGCTTTGAACTGGGGTATGTAACTTTGTCCTCCAGAGACAAAGTTTCAATATCTGTCAGAACAGGTCCGAAAGTACTATTTTTCCCCAAAGGGAGCATTATAAAGTGAATTAGTTAACACTGAGAAAGGGTTTAGGGTTTCAGGAAACTAAGTACCATGGAAATGCAGGGTGCTGTGATCCCTTTATAACGGAATATTTTATCATCCAAAAGTGGCAATTTCCTTACAAGTCAAACTTTTTTCCACTGTTATTCCATGATATCCTTAGAAACCAACACCATAGGTTTTTCCTTGCATTTCTTACTTTACCCACACAATCTTCCACTCCCTCTGCTTCGAAAAGAATTGAGTACAGTAGATGGTTCTGCTTCCACCCTACAGAACACTTGGAGTTTTACACTACACACTTGGGCTCCTGTTGTATAGGAAATAGTAATGGTGAGAGCAACAAAAGGAAACAGCCCTTCCAAGATGTGAGCTCCTAGGTGAGCTGCCTTTGTTTGCCAGAGTCAAAGCATGGTATGAAAGTTCTAAATTAAGAATCAAAGCGTTCCATATCTCTGAGTACATGTATAAATTAAAAGTAGGAATTTGAGAAATACTTCAAGCCCTTGAACAACAGCAGGACACCACAGCCCATTCCACAATCAGTTTTGAACTGGTCCATTACCACTTTATATACAGTTGGGCATATATCTGATAAACACCCCTACATAACTGCACTTATTTTTTAAAAAAAGCACTTCACATGTTAAAACAAAGATGTAAGTAACAGGGGGCAAACCAAAACACTAAGTGCAAACACTCGTAAATTTTCAGAACTTTGAGATCTTAAAAAACCTTGCATTTAGGATCCAGGCATTCTCATACTGATTTTCAATTTACTGGATGGCTGGAGACTTCAAAGTAAATGAAATCCAGTCAGCAAATGCTCCAAATACCTACCTGAATTTGAAGTATATAATGAGTTTCTCTTTATACAGTAGAGACTATTTAAGTTGCATTCGGTACCCTTCCATTAAATTGTGAAGACTTTTAAAATGCACAAGCTTATAGTAAATACCTCCAGAGCATTCAGAACAAAAGAACATTTCTTGGCATTTTAATTCTATATGTTGAAGAAGAAACAAATCAATATAAAACACATTATTCTTAATGTGTGCCTTCAAAGGTTCCCCTGTCTACTCCATGTTAAGCAATTCTTTTCAGAATTGTATTATTGAGAAATAAAGAGGAAAGTAAAACTATAAATCTTAGATATTTAGCATTCATTAGTGTTATGTCATGGAAAGGGATGTTAGGGAAAAGGGATCTCTAATGTGAGTGCAAAGCTGAACAGTTGTGTTCAATATCACAAGGAAGGAGGTATCAAATGGATGTTCCACTGGGGTCTGTCCCAGTGTCATTCAGTGCTTTCACTCCTAACCCAAATGTCACATCACAGAAGAGGCTCGTTCGACTTAGAGACAAATGAAGTCTGGTACACTGCCAGAACTTTGGAGGTCAAGAATAAGATTCCATATAGTTGTGACAAACTGGAGATACAAATGGAAAACTTTTTATCTTCTTCAACTTGTACAAGTGTAAGCACCACGCTCAGGAATAAGAACCTGCACAGATTGGAAACATGGAATAGCTGAGGAAGGAGAAATTTGGATAGAAAGGAGCATAAAAATGATAGCTGAGAGCAGACAGGACATGAGTTCACAACGTCATGCTGCTGCCAACACAGAGTGTCACTCTGGAATGTGGACAGCAGACAAGTTTGCAGAGTTACCCTTTTGCTAGAGCAGCACTGATAAGACTTCAGCTGGATTAATGTGGCTATGTCAGGGACCACACTTCAAGACATCTATGGACTGGTCAGAGACAGTCCCAAACATAGTAATTAAAATGATGAAGTGATGTATAAAATATGAATGATGATAAAATACTGGAAAAGTAGGATATTTAGCCAAACAGACTGAGGGAAGCCTTGATAACAGTCTCTCAGACATGTAGAAGGCTATTTTATGTTTCTACAGAAGTAACAAGATAAAATTCAAGAAAGATTCGGTTATATGGTCAGCAACAGTTTGTATCGAAAGGGCCATGAAGAGCAGGAAAATTTGACTGAGGTTTTGTGCTACTGAAGATTTCAAGGCAGGCTGACAAGAGCCTGTCAGGAAGCACCCCAAGGTTGCTGCTTTTGCCTTGTATTAGATGACTTTGTATTCCTTCCAGCCCTGTGATCCCATGGTTTCTGTTCACTCTTTATCCTGTTTAATTCAAAGCACTAAAAGTGCTGACACACACCACACTGTGAAATACATTCGATTTCAATGAGCCCAGAATATGTTTCTGCTTATCCACCTTCTACCTTTACTTTCTGCTGAAAGCAAAAGGGAAATTATTATTGTTCTCATTCACCCAATTTTTTTAGTGAAACTTCAGCCTCTCAGGGATGATCTAGAAATGGAAAGGCTCAAGCCTGTGAGATGTGAACATTGTGGTCCTAACTCAGATAGAAAATGAAGGTTAAGAAGAACCAAACACACACTTGCTGTTTCAGGAAGTGTGTCAGTGTCTGGCAGCTTGTTCAGACTCTCGTTATCTTGTATGCAGAGACTGAGCTGCACGTATTTCATTCAGGCAGAAAGACAACAGAAAATTAAATCTTGAACACTGGCATAAATATACCCAAAACATCGTTTGTTGTTTAATTTACAATTCCAGATGACTGGTACAGCTCAGACTGAAAGGACAGAAATGATGCAAGTAACCAGAGGAACTAAGAAATGCCAACAACGGCATTAATCTTTCTACGGAGATTTTCTGGAAGCTTCATAGAAAATTTGGATTGTAGGGAAATACGTACTAATTTTTTTTTTTTTTAAACCAGCCTGAGTTTTATATCAAATGTCCATCCACAGCTCATTTGGAGCTATTATAGGGATTAGGTGAAAGGCATAAACTGTAATTACAAGTCAAACCATGCCAAGCCAACATGGGCGTTGTTCAGGAAGTCATGCCAAATGACATCCCAAGCACATAATGTGGAGAGAGGATCTGCCAACAATTTTAATTTGTGAGAAATTGTCTCAGTATTTTGTTTCACTTCAATAGTAACATGTTTAAAAAAAATGTCAGCCAGTTACACAGGGGCTGGCTGCAGTCCAGGTGTGAAACTGTGATGAAGAAGGCCATTAGTGAAAAATGCCAAGCTCTGAGTTTCATGTCATTAATATTTATGACACAGTGTGAAGAATCTTATTTAAATGCCACTTTATGTGTGGGTTGGGGTGAAGGAAAAGAGGGATGCTAGGGAAGGAGAGTTACAGTATTTATGCTAAAGTGTGAAGGCATCTTGACAGGGAGCAAAGCCCTTGACAGACACTGGGTAGCAATAATTAGTCTAATGTTTGAATTGTTACACTTCATCTGACCTCTGATTTTAATGGCATAAAATTCTAAAAACGAATGTTCCGTCAAGCTGCTAAGTGGAATGCATTTGGATGGGTATTTGGAAACCAAATATAATTTTTAACCATCACCTATTATTTTAGGCAAATCACCTGGTGTGAACTGAACTTCAAATATTTATTTCTTGCCAGCCTGCTCGTCCTGAAATTCTATTGTGATTTCAGGCAGACAATGTGTTGTGTTCAGTACGATGCTATAACTCCTACCAGTGCCTGCTGAAGTCCTGGAGTAACTGAATTCTTCCCTTTGATGAGAGTGGGAAAGAAACTGTGCTGTCAGGGGGTGCTGCCCTAGACCCTTCCTAGGTCACAGGAGAGGTGGTGAGGCATTTTCACATCCAGGACTTCCACAAGCAGTGAGGTTTGTGCACTTACTACATTCCGAATTTGGGGTTCTCCACAGTGAAACTCTGCACTGTTTGTGTGACCTGTCCAGGGAGTGACAATGCTCTGCACTTTGTCACATGGCTGCAGTGAGTCCCTCTCATGTTTTTATAAAAAGTTCACATAAGATTTGCATGAACTATGCAGCAAGTCGTCATCTCCCTGGTTTTAATGCAAATTGTCTCCTTCTCTTGACATAAATAGTCTGTTTTATGTCATAACTTAATTCCTACAAACTGCTGCGTTTTTTCAACTTATGTTGTTATGTCAAGAAATAAATGAAGTGCACTATACACATCGTATTTGTCATGCAAGTGTCTGGCATGCATATTGCTGACATAAAAATACAGTATTGTTTAAGAAAGAAAAATTTGGAGGGAGCTGGTTTAAGGTATCCATTTTTTTTAAAGCAGCGATTCCTCGGAGACTAATTTTTTTTTCAAATGATGGTACTTCCCAGGCTAAAAAGAAATTTCTGCTGTTCAAAACACAGAAAACCATCAAGTGAAATCAAAGTTACAATATAATACAAAGGAATCCTGCTATTTGTAGCACTAAAATATAAAATGAAATACTATTGGAATTAACTGCTGAAAATTTATTTTAATACAAGCTGACAAAAACTTGGTCGTGCACTCTGTTACCCAGGAAGTGTTTCAACTTTGAAGTCACTGTCTCCTGTTTCCATTCAGAGAAGGTCAAAGCTAAGGTTCAGCAGGAATCCAGGAACTTTTAAGACCAGGATGAACAACATGTGGCATGTTGTCCTAAATTATTGCTTTGTAACTATATCCATCTCAAGTATGCAGTAACATCCAGAATTTAAGAATAGCTGATTGTACTTTGCATTCCACAATTACCCCTGAAGTAAGAAAGAGCTTGGTTTCTCACTGACTTTAAACTGATAAATAATGACCACAGAAAAATTCCTCCTAATGAATTTTAATGGAATTCTCATTAGTGGGATATCCCTTCTGTACTCCTGTGGTGGCTCTTTAAATCTGACTTGCATACATTTGCCAGCCTCACTTTAGGGTCCATACGATAAATTTAAAACTGCTTCTTGCCGTTTCAAATGAAACCTCATTGATAATCCAGGAGGGCCGTGTTCAAAGGGCAGTGAGGATCAGGGCTGGCTGGAGGGGCTCACCCAATGCTGCTATACTGCAACAGTGTTACTTAAAGGGGAGCCTGCCCAGCATCTGGAACTGTTTAGAGCATTTTCTACTGAGACTGAGATCATCTTATCTCCTTTCTACCTCTGTGCAATGTATAGACGTGCATTTCAACACGGATATTGTTAGTGGGATTGCTACATCCACACAATTGCATCAACCGAGTGACCACTTCAGACACAGTTCCTGGGCACTTGATCCATTCCCTGCAAAGAGGGGAAGGTCTTTGACTTCAGGCCTAATGAGGGTGACTGGAGGCTGATCCCCAAGATGCTGAACACTGAAGATCAGGACACGTCCAAAGCAAGAGTTTAAGTGAAAAGTTCAGCTAAAAAGGTCCCTGACTCCCAAGAGCTGTGCACCTCCTGGGAGGCACTGGGCCCCTCCAGCTGCCCTGGCCATTAATGCTAGCTGAGGGTGCTCAGTATTTTGCATAACCCAGCTATAAATGCATTACACTCAACTGCATAATCTCAGGGATAAGGGAACATCTGTCATCCAATAGCAGCAAACACCATCTGCTTTTGTATCACCATATTTCTACTTACTTGAACAAATGGAGCTCAAGGGACACTGGGCACTGCTTAAGAAAAAGCAAAATGTATTTAGACTTGTTACTTTGCCCTTTTGCACATTTGGAACTGCTGTAATAAAAGGTTTCGCTCACAAAAGCTTTCATTAGAGTAATTTGCTATTTGTGCTTTCTCAGCTATAGTTTCAGAATTATATCACTTTTCTCTAACCAGCTCAAGGAAACTATCCAAACTCGTTATGAAATAACTCACCTCCCATTACTCCCGACCTTAGCCAGTAGCCTACATCCTTTCTCAAGATATTATCAGGAGTCTTTCTTGATCTTTTCAGCTCCTGCCCAGAAGAATGGCTGGTCCAGCCTTCTGCTTCTCTTTGCTGGTACTAAAACAAAAGAACTGCAAAGGTGGAACAATATCAGGCAAAAAATCTTCTCTGGAAGATTAAAGTAGACCTCTGGAATTTTGCCAAAAGAAATTTACAGCTGAGTTCTCTTGAACACTTTGTACTGTTCATAATTTATAGTGACTTCTTATTAATACTTTTAATGTCTGGAGGAAAATGAAATTATACTCTACTGCATTGTGGAGTCAAATTTTAAAGATGTTCAAATTATCCAACTAGATAATTGCTCCTCTTCTGGCTTTTGACTATGACTGTTCCTTCTGTTACTTGATTAAACAGAGAGCAGAGCATGTGTCCTGCTCTGAAGTAGGAAATGGTTCTTTAGGAAGCTTTGGGAAATCTATCACTTCTCTCACTACTCCAAAGGCAGTTAATGATAACAACTGATGTTGTGCTTTCCAAATTTAGCCCTCGAGGGATTGATGTGCTGAGTGTCCCCAGAAGAGTACTTGACTGGAAAATGAAACTTAGGTACAGCGTAGAAAAGGATGCTCGAGTAGGCCAAATGAACCAAGTGTAAACACAGCTCCAAGAAGTAAGAGGAAATTAGTGGAGAACTAGAACAGCTCATATAAATTTAGAGATACAAAAAACATGTTTATCTGGAATCTTGGAATTCAAAGTCAATTTGTATCTAGTGCTTGGTTGAACTTTTCAGACAACATTTTACAGTGTCATTTGCTATAGAGTTTGTACCTTTTATTACAATTTATGGAAATAGTCTCTCTGTTTCTCTAAATATGTACAGAGGCAAGGCCTGCAGACAGGTTTTGTACATATTTGACCAATTACATCCACAAATCCCCTCAAAGAATAAAGCATTTTATTTGAAATATCTTTAAGCTTCCAGATGAAGTTCCAGCTTTAAAGTGACCAGCATTTCTAAAACCCCAAAGTCTTAATCAGAGTTCGACACTTGCATCTCTGTTCTCACCATAAAAATGAAAAGTGACCTCTCAAGGTAATGTTTAATATTATTTGTGCCTCACAATAGCACTTGAGAACCTGAATGACTGTAGACCAGGATGAACAAACTGTGCAGTATCTTTAATACAAGGCTGTCTTGTAGGTTTAGGTTATTAGCTTCTAATAGACTGGGGGTAGGGTGAGAAATAAGCTCTGAGAGATGAAATGTTACAGCTCTATTGAGTTTCAATCCAGAAAATGGCACGACAGAACACATTAACTCCTAAATTATCACCGAAACTGGAGCAGCCTCTGAAGAGAGACTCACATACTTGTGTGTCACTGTTTAAAACTAGCTTCTAAGTCTGAAGACTGAAAGAAAGTTTTGCATCTCCTTGCAAGATGAAAGAAAACAAGAATTTGTTAAAATTCCCAATGAGCACATCTGGAATAGCCTCCAGTATTTTGCTGCCAATCTTCAGAGCCAGACACTGTGGGGTTTTTCTGGTTTTATCTGCACCACGAGCCATGGTACAGCACGGACATAATTGAGCTGTTCCTGACCACTCTGCCTCAGCTGCTGAAAACAGGATCCTTATTAGTGCTGACATTAGTGCAAGCTTATTTATCTCACTCTCCCTCGGCTGCATTACTACCATGCTTCTCAGAATGTCTTCTCAGCCTCAAATTAAATTGCAAATTCTAATGCAAATTAAATTGTTCTTTTTTCCTGCCTATCTTTGGTTTCAAGAAGGCCATGCTTCCCAAACACACAGTACCATAAGGCCTTGGAAAAAAGGACATGGGGAGAAGCCACTGGTCTTCTTTTGGCTGAAAATCAACTGGATAAAAAGGTTTCAGTCATGATCACACTTCTAGATTACCATCACCTAATATTTTTTGACGTAAGTCAGAGGTAGTTAAACCCTTAGAACAGGTACTTCAAAATAATCCAGGTTGCTTTAAATACTAGTAAAAGTATTCTGATTTGTTGTTTTGGGAGGTTTTTTTTCTAAATGAATGCTCTTTAGCACAAATTTCATGAATACCTTTGTCATCAAATTTTAGGGATCAGTAACCTCTGCTGAAGAAAGAGCAAGCCTTGATGAGAAACTTTAGTGAATTTGCACTGGGGGGCATTAACCTCATTGCTGTGGTTTCCTGGAGCCCGAGCAGGGCCCAGCCCAGCAGCCTCACTAAAGACTGGCTGACAAAAACAAGATCTGCATATGGGACGTGAAACGAGTCAGGAAAACATCCTTCTTTACGAGGCTGCATGGAATACAAGCTATTCCCTTGGATAATTTCCAGCCATTAACCATTTCATTAGTACTGAACCCTTCAGTGCCTGCGAGTGCCCACCAGGGCTCTCCACTGCTGCACTCTATGTTCTGTATTTAATGTGTGCTGAGGCTGTGCCACGTGGGGCTTTTCAGATATCCCCTGAATAGAAAATGTTCTCTGAAACTTTTTTTGGTTAAGTTCCTGGAAAGAATTATGGGGTGTTTTTTTTTTCCTTTTCATAGAAGACAAGTTCCAAAGTGACAATTTCATTCTTGCAGTGGTAAAAGGAATTCTAACTTGCCCTAATAACTGAGTACTTTAGGGCAGTGTACAAAAACTTTTGAGATAAAGATATAAATGCAGATGATCTAGATATGAGCTTTTCCAGACTTTTTGAAAGACTTAAGGAGTCTTTCAGAGATCACATGCAGTAGATATCTACTCACTGGTGCTGAAATAACAGCCTCTTTTCTCCTGCTGTTTGCAAAGGATACAGGTAAACCCCTTTTCCTCTTTCTCTGCTGGCGCTTATATTCTTTTACATGTAAAATTACAATGTACATTCTTTTACGTGTAAAATTTACAATGTAAATTACAAAAGGAAACAAAATCCTTTCCAGTACAAGCCATAGGTGGATGACACACTTTTAATTGTCCTTGCTGGGAATATCAAAGCAGGCAGTGCAATCCTTCTTATTTCAGCAATAAGAATAAACTCTTGTTTGATAGTTTGCTGATTCCTAGATGATCTCTCAGAAAAGATAAAATGCCAACTTTCTCCACTTCCAGTCACTGACATATTTGCATGTATCAAATGAATGGAAAAATAATGATTCAAAATCAGAGATCAGTGTTCTAGCATAGAAGGCAAGCAAAATATAACCTATGACAAAGGAGATCCCACATATTTATAGTGCAACTTCTGGCCAAATTCCACAGGGTGACACTGGCAGGCTGGTGTTTCAAATCCATGTTCAGTACATGTGTGATTCATTTAATTCATCCATATGGGATTCTGAGTACTTATTTTGAATTAACAACATCTTTTTCAGTAGTAAATTAATAACTAGTTATAACTAATTCGTGATGGGGTAGAAATGGAGGTAAGGAATTCCGACTCTTTGTATATTAGGTCAGTAAAATTAGCAAATTAGACAAAAATGGCAGGAAATCAGAAGGCACTAAACCCCTCCTTGCATCCAGGAAGAAATTGCAGTGCTGGAAGCTCTGCTCATGAAACTAAGAGTTTCAGCCAATACAGTACTCAGTGTCTTTCTCTGGTTCACAGCTCCAGCTTCCCACCCCTTTTTCCACAGGTGTTTTATTTCTGGTCTGTGCACTGCAGCCATGTTACCTAATTGGTGAGATGGAAATTCTCCTTTTCCATGAAGAAGCCAATTCAAACACAAGAGCAGGCTGGGCGAGACTGGAGTTCTGGCCCAGGCTAAGCCCCTCAGCCCTCATCCCTCTGCTGGAGCTGGGGATCCCTCCTGCTATCTCAGCAGCACGAGTGTCGGGACAGAGCTGATGGCCAGACCCCAGCACAGCCTGCCCATGCCCCCTGCACTCTCCTTCCTCCCCAAAGTGCCTGGCAGAGCACCCTCTGACTGAGAGCAGCACTGGCAGCTGTGGAGATGGAGGGAGAAGCGCTTGTTTGGGACAGCCCAGCTGCTCCTCTGCCTGGGCACGCCTCTATCAGAAGGTGACAGCCACAAAATAACAGACTGTTTTTCCTCTCCAAACTCTCTGCCTGTTGTTTTTTCTTTAAACATGAGTCCATCTGCATCTTTCCAAGCTATGGATCTGTGTCACTTTGAAAAAAGCATTTGTGTGTTTGCTTCTCACAGGAAGTGGGAATTGCCAAGAATTGTCAAGACCCTTTGTTGTTTTTCTCTTTTTGTACCTGTTATTTCTGAGCAACCTCACCAATGCAAATCTGATTTAAACTCACAGAGTTATGGAGAATAAGGTTCTTGAAGCATGAAAACAAATACTCTTGATTGCAAAGGATATCTATTTACTTCATTAGATCACACAGATAACTCATAGCTACACCGAGCTCTCACTGACATCACTGTACTTCCTGTGTGGTAGCAAAGTTCTTAGGGCTGATCTTAGTGCTCATGCACTGTATTAGTCACTCAGAGATAGTCAGACTGATGGACAGTTCTAAGCATTCCCAAGACAGCACTGGAGACAGAGACAAGACCATTTCTATAAACTTCTGTGGGACAGAAGCAGTAAATATGTTATTTTAGAAAAAGCTGAACCTGGTGGTTCAAGAAAAATACTAACAGCTTTTAAAGCAAAATTGCCAAAGCGAAGTAACGCCTTACCATCATTTAGATTTGGTGCTTCCTTACAGTTTTGATAGAAATACCACTTCAGGTGCAAATCCACCAAAGAGGGCAAAATGTCATCACCAACAAGCTTCTACTTTATATCACATTTGCATAGATACAGATAAACCCTGGTGAAATGAGTCACTCTAAATACACAGTACAGGGTAGAGAGGAGAATTTGACCCACTGCATAGTGACTGTGCTTCCCAGATGTATCCTTAAAAAAACCCCATCAGTTCTTCATTAATTTTGCTTTTTCTTTGGAGATTGCATTTGTGAGTTGCAGCTCATCCTTAACTAATAAAATTTTACTTACACACAAGGAAACCATAGCATGAAACATTCAATATCATGAGATGAGAATAAAAAGTAAACAAAATGTAAATATTTTGGCTTCTCAAGACCAAATTATCTTTTCAATAGCATTTAAAATCTCCTTTACATTCCCCAAAGTAAGAACTTCTACCTCGATGGCCAAAAATACAGACTTATGGGAATGGAGTACAGTTTCATAGATATTGGTATTTATCTGCAGAAGCTCCCAGATTAGTGAGCAAAGTCACAGGTTTATCCATCAAATGAAAATCTATCAAACCTTAGCTAGTAGTGGCATTATGTAGCAGGTTGGTATTAAGCCGAAACAGTTATCTGGTGGAAAGAAATCATCTTTCTACAGGAGTACTCTTGATGTTCACAAGACCTCTGTTTTAAATCACATTCCCAAAGTGCTAGGAAGTTAGGGGAAGAGACAGATTTCCTCGGAGTCAGTCCTATCTCTGGGCACCAGTAGCTTTTTCTTCCAGACAGGATCACCCTGTGGGAGTTGCATGAACTTTCTTTGAAAGGACACAATTTTTGTTTCAGAATAGCTCAGACTGTTCTGAGCTGCAGGTATTTTGAAAATAAAATTAAGTTTCCATACAAGGTTAAAAATATTCCCTGAGCTCTCTCCCACATCAGACTGCAGGAGCTGGACACTACTGCGCTATCAATACAGTCAGTATATTTTTCAGGAGCAAAATACAAACATTGAGTTAGAACACTTAATATAAGTTTGCTAAGTACTTTTGCTTCCTTTCTTGGTCATGGTTCTGAGAGTGTTTGTTTAAATGAGGAGGCAAATGAATAGATTCCCCAGACTTCCCTCCATTGCCAGCAAACACAGCACTCACCATCGGCCTTTGCATAATGTGGTGAAAAAGGAAAAATTAGATTCTCCTGTTAGAATACTTGTCTGCCACTACTTTGCTTTTCACTTCTCCTATAAATGTATACTTAAGGCCACTTCAGTTTCTACTGACTTCTGTAGAGACTTAGAGAAACATCTTTGGTCTAAATTCCGCTCTCTCATGAGCTGGCATTAATCCCGAGCTTTCCTACCACCCTGACAGTACCACTGAGGAGGAACAGGGACACGGCAGTGTGCTGTGGGACTGTCCAAGGGTGACAGCTTTTACTGGGGAGGTTTAGTCAACCACAGCAAAAGTGTGGTGTTGAGAAGATGCCACTCCAGCCTTCCCCTTCTGCTGGGCTGCAGAGCTGCCTGCAAGTGGCACATTAAAAGGCTCTTTGAAGAGCGAGCACCGTGCTCTGTGGATAAGGAACACATCTCGGCCCCAGCACTGACAGAGCAATCCCTTTCAAAGGACATTAAAACTCTTACATGCAAATAAAAAAGCTTCTTTCCTTAACTTCTGGGATACATAATTTCCAAGAAGGAATTTTAATGCAAAGTGCACACATCATTTCCTACCTATCTATCTTCTTGCGGAGATAGACTTTAGAAAGACAACAGTATTAACTATGTGTTAACTTCATATCCTTTTTCAATGAACTTCTGTCTCATCCCCATGTGTCAAACATCCATGAACAGTTCTGCCAAAGCTCTGGAAGCTGGCTAGGAACTACCAGACATCAGGGAAAGCACCTGTGCTCTGGATAGCAGGATGTGCATGGTACTGCTCGTCTGCCTGTGGACCCCAGGCCATGCCAGCTGTTTGACAGGATGAATTGGAAGGCAGATCAATGAAAGGCCCTCTGAGAGAGGCCATGGCACACATGAAAACCAGTTTTTCCCCTTTCACTCCCCTGCTTTTATGCACTGCTCATATTGCTTCAGTTATTTAACTTCTTTAATCTGATAAACATTAATAACGCAGCAAGTTCTCCTCCCAGCACTGAACTTTTCAATCATTTCTTTAGGCAGTGAGCTTACAGTCTGCTTCTTTGCAGGGTCAGACAGCTCAGATTACACAGCCACCTTCCTGCATTAGCACCCACGGATTTATGGAGAAAGTTTCTATTCTGCTTTGTAGTCAGTGAAAATCAACAAGACCAGCAGCACAATCAGCTTTGTTGTAATGTCCTGCTCTGAAGGGAACATTGTTTTTGATTACTCAAATGTTTTTACCTTTAATGGTTTTCTTTAAATTGCTTCATTTCATTGTGTTGTGCTTAGCTCACTGACTAATCTGCTCCACTGAGGAAAGAAGTATCGGCTCTATTTTTCACATTTTTGAAATATAAACAGATGAAGTTGAATTCAAATTACCCATTTTGCCAACAAGGAAGAACATAAATATTAAGAAAGCTTTCCTCATCAGTTTGAAGGCCTTTTCTTCTCTGTTTACAGCTTTTTTTAGTTGAGTTCCATGAGCATTTGTGTGGGCAAAGCTGTGTTGGCATGAACCACAGAAGGAGAGAATTTCGGGCCTGTAACAGAGTTGCTATCTCCGAATTAGATTCTTGATTAAATAAACCACATTTTGACAACCTTAGAGTTGCCTTTTAAAGGTCAAGACATTCAGCCAGAGAACCAGAAACGCTCTGTACAAAACACAAAGGCCTGGTCTGTGTCCCAAGGACCTTTGCTAAGCAGCACAGATCTGTGAGCAGAGCACAGCGAGATCAAAAGGGGAGCAACAAAGCAGAAGCAGCAGCGTGCATGGTCAGATAATGATGGCTCTCTGTTGCTATTGACTCGTGTCTCTGAGTGCTGCCAAAGAAGAGTTTCCTGAAGGAGGTGTGAATAGGAGAGAGTATTTTGCTCTTGCATTGGAGTGCAACGTATTTTCAAGCGCTGGTGATGATACAAGCAAGAAGGAAATGGAATATGGTGAAATGTGGTGAGAACACCAGAGATACTAGAAAAGAACTTTACCCTTGAGCTGGAAGCTGGAAGGTCGATGTGCAGAGGGACATTTCTCCAATTCATTCCAAGAGAAACTAAAACTAAGAGGGCAAAGTTAGGCAAGGTAAGAAAGTTAGGCTGTCTCCACACTGTTCCTGCAGTAGTGTGTAAGACGTGGGAGCTCGATGTTAGCAGAGGGAAAGGAGCAAGAGAGCAGAGTCCAGCCTGAAGCAGGAGAGCTGCTTGCTCCGGGGGCATCACTATAAACACAGCTGCATTTTTTCTATTTGTATTTTGTGCCCACCAGGTTTTTAAGTGAATCATATTAACACCTTCCTGGGACTGTGCAGAGCTACAACTGAAGCTGCAGCACCAGCAGGGTTCTCTGCTGCCTGGGTGCTGTCCCCTCCTGAGATGGTCATTGACACCCTGACTCTCGATGAAGGAATGAAAACTGTGTCTCTTTTCAACAGGACTCCTAATTTTTTTGAGATATTCACAGTATTTTGTTACATTTATTTTTCCACTGGATGTACCTGATGCTGGCTAGTGAATTTGAAGGGTCCTGGAGTTGCAGGAACTGACAGATATTCAAAGACGCAGACGAACACACAAACTGAAAGATATTTCAAATGTTTCACACATCCCCCCCCCTTTTTTTTCTTAATTTGTAGTAAGAGCTTCAGAAAATATTTTGTTTTACTATTCATGAGCATAACTCTTCAAAAACAGCAAGAATCCTGGGGGAATTTAAAAAAAAAAGAAGAAAGAAGCTCTGTTTTTAAATGAGGGAGGCTGTTTCAATCTGAAGCTTTCC
This sequence comes from Vireo altiloquus, assembly GCA_013396875.1. NCBI lineage: Eukaryota > Metazoa > Chordata > Aves > Passeriformes > Vireonidae > Vireo > Vireo altiloquus. Next base: position 134,681 of record VZRF01015233.1, on the reverse strand, counting down.
TACTGAGATGTGAGGTGACCAAACTGTCCTAATGCTTTGAGCCACTTGGAATAGAAAACAGCTGGAACAGGCAGGGACCCCTGAAGGAAGTAAGGGCTGTTAGCAAATGGAAACAATAGTACTGTGCATGTTTCAGCTCGATGCTCAGCTGGGCTGTATCTGTGGTAAAATCTACTTTCTGCAAGTTTTTATGGCTGGAAAGCACTTGGGAGAACTTGCAGCATTCACTTTCTATTTTACCAGCTTGTTTAAGAACAACTTGTATTTATTTCCTTTCCTTATTAGTAACTATAAACTTCATAGAATTCCAATTCCTGTCCTTTTTGTTTCTATAGATATATTTATACCCTTTTTTTGTTCTACACTTTCCATTCTAAATAATTCATACTCTAGCAAGCAATAGAATTACAAGACTACATGAATGCCAACATTTGTTTTACGTGGTTGTAATATTAAACTCCAAGTATAAGTTAAAATGAATATTAGTCCATACAAAATCAACATCTTTCAACCTCACTAAAAATCCAAAACCACCGAGAAGACTGATTTGGTTTGTGCTGGTTCTTTCCTTTTGCTCGTTTTCATTCTGTACTCTCTTACCTCCTCTGAGTACTTTTAAGTAGCAAAACATGGTCAGACTTTTATTCACACACAGAGATCAAGAAATCAAGAGTCAGCCATTAAGTATTTAGAGGAAGAGCTGTGATTTATCTCCCATAAGCTAACAAAAATATTTTGCCTAAGACAGAAATGCTGGAAGGATAAATCAATCCGCATCTGAAAGGCAAATAGCAGATTATAAGAAGACATAAATTTATCCTTTACACTGAAAGCATCTGTGGTGGTAAACATTTCCTGGTTTACCCTGGGTTTTTGGGGTCTTAAAGTAAGAGCAGAGGAAAAGATGTGACTTAGGGGGCCTGAAGCAGCTGTTTCCCTGTTAATACAGAATGCAATCCTGTCAATACAAATTTAATCAGCTGTGAGGTTTTCCTCACAAAACCCATAATTCAGCTGTCACAGAAAAAAATAGATTTTGGCAGTTCTAATCAAAAGGCACACACTGCAAATTCAGATAACACAGTATAAATGAATCTGAAGCCTGTAGAAATGTACTCAAGTTCAGTACTGCAATACTTCTCTGTCTAGGCTTTTACCTGTTAATGTCACTGTACTGGCAGCGTGTAGGTAGCATCAAATTCTCATAAAACACAGAAACTCTTCAACATCACTAACAAAGGAAAACAAAATGGCACAAAATCCTGCTTTTCAGTCCATTTTGCACCTCTGTCACCCAGTCTCACATGGAAAGGAGGAAAACAGCAGGGAATATGTAAGTGCTCAGTGCAGGATGTACTAAGAAGCCAGGCCACAGCCTGCAAGCACTCAGCTGTCCTCACAGGCTGGCCCATGCTGGGTGATTTTTCATTTCCTCAGGGGTGCTTGTATTACTATTTGAGCCATGAGAACCACACAAACTTGTTTCCACATAAACATTTTACTCTGGAAATAAATAAAATTAAAATAAATTCAATAAGCTCGAATAAAAACTGGGTTTTTCAAGGTTCTAAAAAGAGACCAGACTTAGAAGCCAGAAAGCAGGAATTTCAGGCACAGCTGATAGCTCACAAGCAGCTGGAAGGAGTTTTAGGCTCATCAAAAGTCTCCTTAATATTGGTCTGTATTGGAACAGTTTAGCAATATTATGTGCTTATTTCCATCCTGCTGTCCCCACTTTCCTCACTCTTTCTGGCAGCTTTCATCTCACACAGTTTGATTCTCCCCTGGTCTAAAATCAACACTGAAGGCCTCAAAAGTGGGGTGTCACAGCAGTGAACAGGCAGGGTTGAGCCAGCTGCCTGTTTTCGGGGCTGAGTGGCCAAGGTTCTCCTTCAGCACGAGCCCATGAGGTCTGCCACGTTGTTGACACCACTCCTTCTGTCTCTCCTAGGATCTGGTTTAAGCTGCCAGAAGTGAGTGTGGAACCCCTGTGGCTGTAGAAAGATCGATTAAAAATCAGCTCCCTAGTGATTTAGAAGACTAAATGTAATACTAAACCCAAGAGACTCATTTGATGTAGTTCTAGCTATGAGAGAAACTTTTTCTATAACCTAAGTCATATCCCATAAACTTTCCATTTTGCTATAGACACCTGTAGTACAAGACTAGTGACAACTATTGTTGTCCTCACTGATCTAATGAAGGGACAATGATTAATAAAAAAGCTCAAAAGTGATGCAAATGATATTTGGATTCCAACAAAAATGGATTGAATTTGTGCCTTGTATTGGTTTTACAGCAGCACGTGAAGTACCAGCTATGCTAAAGGCTGCAGAAACACACAGCCATGGACAGCCCCTGCCTCAGAAACCTAACGGAGTGCCATCTACCAGTGGTGAAATGTAAGTAGCAATTTCAGAAATGCAGCAGCAAATGTGAAAAGATAGGTACTTATCACAATTTGGACCCAGCAGCTCTTGTAATAATCACTGATTTCCTGAGAAACACAACTTCACTTTTTCAGGAAGGCAGGGTGATGCTGACCCCAAGCTATTTGATGGGAGAATCTAAAGATCTGTTTCACTGATTTGCTCTAATAGTTTTCTTCTTTTATTTACCAGAGAGAAACTAGTTATTAAGTGTCAAAAGGTTTTGAAAGCTTCAAGTACTCATATCAGCCAAAGCCTTAAAAAAAAAGAGATGAGGAGCATGAACAGGCATTGTGGGGAAAACCTCTCCATGAGATTGCTGCTGATCTGGGATCAGCGATGGTACATTGTGAATATTCTCATTCAGACTCCCTTGGCCAAACAAAAGTCTACATCATAGATGACTTCAGGGATAGGTAGGAAAATTGAAGGAGCACATGGCAGGATCCTGAGTACACCATACCCCTCCCAAAAAATAAATCAAATGGGATAGACAGAAATTAATACACACTCCTGTTTAAGAAGCTCTTTTCAGCGTGACTGTTCTCATACATTTTCTTCTTGAGAATAATTAAAATGCTGTGCAAACCCATTATATTCATTTAGCAGTGCTGCAGTGAGCCTTAGTCACAAACTAATCTCTTACACATTTTTGCTTCATACTGTTCAGATCAGTGAAAATTTTGTGGTTATAGCTTTAGGTTATAATATCAATGTTACACGTAAATAATCTCTTTATTCACTGCATTTACTGTTCAATTTTTTGTTGCTCTTTCACAATCAAAGATTAACATTTTCCTTTAATATCAGAATATATCTTTGCAATCCTAAAATGCCCTGAAAACATTTTTTATGCCCACTGCATAATATTTCACTAGCTCTGTGCCACTAAAATATTCCTCGTGTCATCTATTAAAGCAAAAATTCATATGTTCACTATTAAGATTCCAAAATATCAAGAAGTAAAATAATACCAGTTTAACAGGTATGAACCCTAAACCTCAGTAAGATAAAATTTAAAAGAACCAAACTAAGCTAAATATGTCTTGAAATTCCACATAAGATCCCCAAGACAGAGAAGAAGTAAGCATTGTTTCATTACTGAATAAGGAAATTGCAGATCATTTTGCCTGACATCAACGTCAGGGAAACTGATGGAAAGGCTGGTACAGGAAGAAATCAGTGTACAATTAAAGGATGATAGTACAATTAACGCCAGTCAACACAGAAAATTAGTTTTGTCAGGAATAAAAAAGCCTTCCTATTCTCCCATGAGACCACAAATTAGTTTGGCAAAGTAAACTCCTGTAAGCTTTCATCAGGGCTTTAGCTCACAACTTTACAGGATTTTTGATAAAAACCCCAGCAATGTATACTATCTGTTTGGTCCATACTAAATGGACCCAAATCATACTGAATGATCTGAACAAAAATATAAAATTATTGATGGAAAAAGCTGCACATTACAAGAAGTTATAGAGTTATAAATAACATGAAGGGCAGGCCCTTAATATAGAACAACTTAGAACACTTAGTGAGGTCTATATTCTAACACAGAGAAATCTAAGTTTTTCATTAAAGAAACAAAGAAAATCAGTCTCATTTACAAGATAGAAAATTATTTTGAGAAAAGTTACCATGAAAAGAAAGAAGCAGAGCTAGCAGGCCAAAGCAGACACACATTCTCAGAGCAAAGTGTAGGCAAACGCTGTTCTTATTGCCCAAGGTGGATTAAACCATGACACAGGAGCTGGTTCTGCTACACCTCTCTGTGGTTTCTGAAAGATCATTACTGGGAGAATGTGCTGAAAAAACAGCTCCAGAAAATCAAGGGTTTTAGTGAGAGAAATGATACTAATTTGTGATGATAGGAGGCCTTCAGAAACTCCAGTTGCTAGGTTAACATGAGAAGTTTAACAGAGAATTGTGGTGTATGAGTACATAGAAATGAAAAAGTGGATGCCCATATTGCAGTGGTACGTTCTTGAAAAAAATCTGACTAATTTTGCATTTATATAGTTTGCCACTGAGTCTCCGTCTCCAAACAACCACAACTAGCAAAACAAGCCCCTTTTAATTTGATTCAATAATTATGTGTAAGACTAAGTGTAAACCAAGTACTTCAATTCAAAATCACAATTACTAGAAAATGTACTAATAAGAGCAACCACTAATTCAAAGTTACTAAGTAATTGTGAAAAAGCTCTTTAAAAATAAGCTAAGTATCATGTAAATAAAGAAAGGGTTTGGTATGCCATTGAGAAGGGCCTGGAATGAAATCTGCCCAAGAGCTCANTGATGGGAGAATCTAAAGATCTGTTTCACTGATTTGCTCTAATAGTTTTCTTCTTTTATTTACCAGAGAGAAACTAGTTATTAAGTGTCAAAAGGTTTTGAAAGCTTCAAGTACTCATATCAGCCAAAGCCTTAAAAAAAAAGAGATGAGGAGCATGAACAGGCATTGTGGGGAAAACCTCTCCATGAGATTGCTGCTGATCTGGGATCAGCGATGGTACATTGTGAATATTCTCATTCAGACTCCCTTGGCCAAACAAAAGTCTACATCATAGATGACTTCAGGGATAGGTAGGAAAATTGAAGGAGCACGTGGCAGGATCCTGAGTACGCCATACCCCTCCCAAAAAATAAATCAAATGGGATAGACAGAAATTAATACACACTCCTGTTTAAGAAGCTCTTTTCCGTGTGACTGTTCTCATACATTTTCTTCTTGAGAATAATTAAAATGCTGTGCAAACCCATTATATTCATTTAGCAGTGCTGCAGTGAGCCTTAGTCACAAACTAATCTCTTACACATTTTTGCTTCATACTGTTCAGATCAGTGAAAATTTTGTGGTTATAGCTTTAGGTTATAATATCAATGTTACACGTAAATAATCTCTTTATTCACTGCATTTACTGTTCAATTTTTTGTTGCTCTTTCACAATCAAAGATTAACATTTTCCTTTAATATCAGAATATATCTTTGCAATCCTAAAATGCCCTGAAAACATTTTTTATGCCCACTGCATAATATTTCACTAGCTCTGTGCCACTAAAATATTCCTCGTGTCATCTATTAAAGCAAAAATTCATATGTTCACTATTAAGATTCCAAAATATCAAGAAGTAAAATAATACCAGTTTAACAGGTATGAACCCTAAACCTCAGTAAGATAAAATTTAAAAGAACCAAACTAAGCTAAATATGTCTTGAAATTCCACATAAGATCCCCAAGACAGAGAAGAAGTAAGCATTGTTTCATTACTGAATAAGGAAATTGCAGATCATTTTGCCTGACATCAACGTCAGGGAAACTGATGGAAAGGCTGGTACAGGAAGAAATCAGTGTACAATTAAAGGATGATAGTACAATTAACGCCAGTCAACACAGAAAATTAGTTTTGTCAGGAATAAAAAAGCCTTCCTATTTTCCCATGAGACCACAAATTAGTTTGGCAAAGTAAACTCCTGTAAGCTTTCACCAGGGCTTTAGCTCACAACTTTACAGGATTTTTGATAAAAACCCCAGCAATGTATACTATCTGTCTGGTCCATACCAAATGGACCTAAATCATACTGAATGATCTGAACAAAAATATAAAATTATTGATGGAAAAAGCTGCACATTACAAGAAGTTATAGAGTTATAAATAACATGAAGGGCAGGCCCTTAATATAGAACAACTTAGAACACTTAGTGAGGTCTATATTCTAACACAGAGAAATCTAAGTTTTTCATTAAAGAAACAAAGAAAATCAGTCTCATTTACAAGATAGAAAATTATTTTGAGAAAAGTTACCATGAAAAGAAAGAAGCAGAGCTAGCAGGCCAAAGCAGACACACATTCTCAGAGCAAAGTGTAGGCAAACGCTGTTCTTATTGCCCAAGGTGGATTAAACCATGACACAGGAGCTGGTTCTGCTACACCTCTCTGTGGTTTCTGAAAGATCATTACTGGGAGAATGTGCTGAAAAAACAGCTCCAGAAAATCAAGGGTTTTAGTGAGAGAAATGATACTAATTAGTGATGATAGGAGGCCTTCAGAAACTCCAGTTGTTAGGTTAACATGAGAAGTTAACAGAGTTGTGGTGTATGAGTACACAGAAATGAAAAAGTGGATGCCCAAATTGCAGCAGTGCGTTCTTGAAAAAAATCTAATTTTGCATTTATATTGTTTGCCACTGAGTCTCCATCTCCAAACAACCACAACTAGGAAAACAAGCTCCTCTTAATTTGATTCAATAATTATCTGTAAGACTAAGTGTAAACCAAGTACTTCAATTCAAAATCACAATTACTAGAAAATGTACTAATAAGAGCAACCACTAATTCAAAGTTACTAAGTAATTGTGAAAAAGCTCTTTAAAAATAAGCTAAGTATCATGTAAATAAAGAAAGGGTTTGGTATGCCATTGAGAAGGGCCTGGAATGAAATCTGCCCAAGAGCTCACAAGGAACCCAAAATATTCCATCCACTTCACTGAGATTTGATCTGTGTTCAGCTGGATTACTTGATCCCAGCTCGGTGAGACACTGCAGACATGGTAGAGACAATCTAGGGAATGCCCAAAGTGAAAATGAATGATCAGAGGGCTGGAGAACATGATGCTCAGGGAAGAACTGAAAGATGTGGCATTACTTCGCTTAAAGGAGAGAAGGCTGAGAAAAAGAGACTTGCTGACAGCTTTCCAGTTTATCCTGAGACTTGCAATAGAAATCAGAAAAAGTTATAATTTGAGCATTCTGGCCGGTTTTCATACCAAATTCTAATATGTTAAACTCAAAGCCTAACTTCCATTTTTCAGGAGATAAAGTTTGACAGTGTTTTCCAGACAAATGTCCACGTATTACAAACAGCTTTGAGAAGCTGCTGCTTTCCTGACGTGAACAATAATTTTGCCTGGTACTTTGATTGACGCAAATGCTCAATCCCATTCAAATCAAAACAGGAGGAAGCTCCTATTTTCCATGGCTTCCTGTAGGACATATGCATTGTTATCCCAGAGGAGAGGGCAGGTTATGCAATTGCTGAGCAGCTCTGGGGAAACATTTCCAGCAATTATGTGGAAAGGACTAAGAGAATAAACTCATGAGACATTCTCATCATTTAATGTTTTCATCACTGAATAATGATTAGATTTTGAATGAATTGGATTTTGGTTGCTATTTCACTCTCCTTATGTAACGGAGTGGAAGGGAAATGGAAACTTGCCTCACTAGTATTAGGAGTCTTCCACTGTGTGTGTAAAAGTGCTGGCTAATAAAGAAGTGGAATCGTTTCCTCTGCCTTATCATTCTAGCCTCACTGGCCATATAGTACAGTCCTAAACTTGATTTAGGAGCCAAAACAGACCAACTGTTTTCCAGATTTAAGAGATGGTAGAAAGACAGCCAATTCCCACTTTGTAGCAAAGCTAAATGCTGCTCCAATTCATCTAATGAGTAAGTCAGACAAGTTAACAATGTTGACATTTGAAACCTTATTTTTTTCTCTTTTAAAGGGAAATAAAAAGAATTATATTACTTTCAAATAAATTTAAATATAGAGTTCTTTAAGCATAAAGTATCACATAAATACTTCTTCTACTTACATACTTCCATATTTATTCTTACTAATTATCCTGAGTTAGAAACATTTCAAATTTATGTGCCTTGAGCATACCAAAAAAAAAAACCCCAAACCCTTTTTTATCTCCCTACATGACAATATTTGCAAAACATCAGATGAAAGATTTCACCTAAATAATTTTTCCATCCACCAGTCCTGCAATAGCACAGCCTACTGATGGAAAAGCTTCCTGGCTTCAACACTGAGCACTCAAGCAGCTTCTAAACTTGAACTAGACATTTTTATTTGTGTGTCATTACTACAAGCCCTTCTCAGGTTTAGAGCTACTCCACATCAATTCTATCCTCTGAGCTCTGGAAACAAACTGGAAAGCTGGGCGAGAGCTAACATAGACGCAGCTTTTTCAGAGCACTTTGGAAGCCAAAATTATGGAAGACTTTTTCCACTTTGAGCATTCACTCTTTGTTATGCTTGGCCTTCATCCCCTCCCGTCACCTTAAAAATGAAAACAACACGTTCATTATTATTCATGGAAATTCATCGGATACGGAGAAGGTATCCCTTTTTCCCCCCAACCGTTCCATTTTTATTTCCTTTGGGAAAGACTCTGCTATTCTTTGCTTGGGTAGCAATCCTTTGAACTGTTGCTTTGCCACTGAATTCACAGGAAGATAATCATTTGCATTGGCTTTGCTGGTTCTTATCTGTAGGCTAAATAAGGGCCCCAGCAGCAGCAGCTGCACCCATGGGTCCCAGTTCCCTGGGACATGGAGCACAGGGATGCTGGATGCACCTCAGCTGGCCTGGTATTTAATGGTACATGTTTACAGAGCTCCTTGGCGCAACCTCTGCTCTTGACTGGGGCGTACTGGATGTTACCACAGGATAAATGCTTATTTCTATTAGTGCTACTCCTAATTACATGAAATGAGATGCTATCTATTGCAGCTGACATAATTGCATTGACCATTACCTTGTTATTCTCCTATGAGACAGAGAGAAAATACTATCTTACTTTTTAAATACCAGTAATTAAATTATATATTTGTATTTCTCCTTTTGCAAACAAACTCTTTCTGCCTCTTTGCAGACAAGATATTTCCATGAGTTTGGTCCTTCTTGTTTTTCCTTTTGAGATCACCTCTGATAATTCTGCAATTGCTTTTTGAAATTGGATGAGCAGCACTATGACCAATATTTGACATGAGACCATTCAGGGAATGGCATTTCAGTTACTTATAAAATCTGCATTCTATAACTTTATGTTTTACATTGCTATCATACTACAGCATTTTAATACAGTGTCATTTTCCAAAACCTCTGCCTAGCTTAGTAGGTTTAACTGTCATGTCTACTGTAGCCTCAGAACTCTTCTGAAATGAAATGGTTAATGCAGAAATCTGTGATTTACACAATGGGTTTATTCTTTTTTTCTAACATACCACTCTTTCCAGCTTTTGGCACTAAACATCTGCTTCATTTACTGCCATGTTGTCTGTTTATGCAGTTTGCTTGGTAATTCTGTATTTCCCTGCTGAAAGATTTGTCTTTGCCTTGAACAGCAGCTTGACTCATGCTGCATGTAACTGGCTTATGCTTTATCTTCACATTTGCTCTCTGGTCACCATGCACAACATTTCCCCTGAGATTCCCCTTATAACAGAGTAATGTTCATGTAAAACCTCCCTTTCTGTGTGCCTCATATTACACACAAACTCTCACAGCCAAAAGACACACGTGTCTGAGTGAGTGCTACACACAGATGTGACACAAAGACTCAGAAGATAAAACTTTTCCCTTGAGTTCATGGACAGGCTCTTAATGTCTTTGCTGTGAAGTTCCTGCTGCAGCTCCTTCTCAAGCTGCAGAATCCCACCTCTCTATATACAGGACTATATCTCTGTTTCAGGAGTCCATAGTCACCTGAAAAGGGGTTAAGAGCAGTAGAAAACATTTCATAACATAGCTCTCAACTGACTACACGGGAAAATAACTTTCAAGACTGTATGTTCCCTTCCCCTGCAACATTTTGCTATGTGTTATCTTACCTTCAAAGACGCTGCACGTGTGGCAACACAGGAAGCCATTGATATGCATCAGACTTTGTGAAAGGTGTATTGTGAATGCAAAGTATAAATTATTATAACTGTGTGCACGTGCACATCATAGAATGGAACTACAATACATGAAAGCAATGCTTAGTGTTAACCAAAATTTCAGCCCCAGCTGTCTAATTTTGAGAAAGTAGGAGCTGTGTGTTGAGAATCTTCAAAGCTAGGCTGTGCTTATTCAGTGTCTAAAAGAGATCTAACAGCCGCATTGTAGGCATAAAGGACTGTAAAGCTAGGGCTTTAGTACTCACATCCAGGCTGAGATCTGTCAGAGATCACACATCGACACCCGACAGCGGAACCCTCCAAAGTGCCACTCGATTTACCACTTTTTCGAAGCAGGCGGGGCCGCGGCGGAGGTGGAGCCGGCTCTGCCCGCTGCGGGACCGGCGGCCGGGCCGGAGATGCGCTGAGGTGCCGCGGGCCGGGCTTCCTGCTGCCCGCACACCTGGGAGCGGGGCGTAGGCGGGGGTGGGAGCTCAGGGCACCGGCAGCTGGAAGAGGGCCGGGCCAGGGGAAGGCAGCGCCGGCAGCCGCGGCGGGAGGCGGCAGAGCGGCGGCGGGAGCATGGAGCGCTGCGCTCCCCCCCCGCCGGAGCAGGAAGCGGTCGAAGCGTGGCTGGACGATCACGGCGACTTCACCCGCTCTTACTTTGTTAGAAAAGCTACGAGGTAAGACCGGAGCGGCGGCGGATAGAGGCAGTTCCTTTCTTTCTAGCAAAACCTGGTTGTTTTCCGTTTCACTTAGCTGCCTCCAAAGAAAATAAAAAGAAGCGACTCCCACCCCCGCCGCCCCACTTCTCGAAAGAGCACGAACTGAAAGCACCACGCAGCAGCTCCGTTCGGCTGCTACCGAAGGGCACGTGCGGCGCTTCCCCGCGGGCTTTCGCCTTCAGCCCGCGGCCGCTCTGCGGCGGGGAGCGCCCGCCCGGGACCGCGAGCCGCTCAGTGAAGCTGTCCCAGCCCCGGAGCTTCCCCGCCCTGGGCTTTTAGTTATTTACTTTGAGTTCTCCTCGGTTCAAAACAGACGTGGTTAACTTCTCGTGAGTAGCAAGCAACTATGTATTTCCCCGCCCTGCGAGGTAGGTAGAAACCTCAAAGAGCATCTGCTGTCTCGGGGAGGGCGGGTTAGGTCAGTACTTAGTCATCTCAAAACAAAGCGCTGCTCTTCAAGAGCTCCGTCACCCTGTGGGGTCGTCACCTCTTTGACATGAGGGCGGTCCCCGGAGCGGCGAGGGCCACGGGTTAAGTGCCGAGGGACCAGACGAGCCGTGCGCGGTGCATTCGAGAGCGGAGCTCCGCCCGAGGAGGAGGGCGCGGAGCCCGTCCAGCGAGGCGAGCGCCTCTGGGACGCTGCGCCTTCCCCCGGGAGGGAGGCGGGGGTGCAGCCCGGGCAGGGAGGGATCGCTGCCCGGATGAGCGGGGTGCAGCCCCGGGCAGGGCAGCGGGCACGGAGGGATCGCTGCCCGGGGAGCGGGCGCGCTGCCGGCAGGGGGCGGCGCGGGGCCGGCGGGTGCCGCTGCTGCTCGGGGGCGGCCGCTCCGCGCTCGCCCCTTCCCGGTGCCGGTTCTTGCAAAGAACCCAATATTGCGGGACCTGAAGAGCTCGTCTGGGCATTTTCCCCCCTTGGCTTGACATGCTGCCTTTTGGAGATAAGACGAGGTATTTGCTCACTGTTGTCACACACTTCAACAGCGGGACTTCAAGTTGAATTGGAGTAAATTCGGCTATTTTTAGAAGTGGAGTCAGGTTTCCATTTTGAATATTTTCCGATAAACAAAGCAGTGGGGATGCAGAGCCCCGGCGGTCTGCAGCTCCCACGGTATATCTTAGCGAGAGCTCGGGTTAGTAAGTCCTGCGGTTGGCTCTTCGGACACGCCGTCTCCGCGGGCTCGCTCGCTCCTCTCCGCTGCGCTCCCGAGCCGCTCGCACCATCTGCTCACCGCTGCTGGTTTGCTTCTTCCCCGAGTCACTCAGCAGGGATGGATGCATTCTGAATGAGGTTTTGCTGCTGCTGCTCCTCTCTGCATGGGATGGGGCGGTAAGAAGAGAAATCCCCATTAATAATTGACACGCAGAGAGCTAGAAAGCTTCAGGGGTCACCTGCTTGCTTGTGACCATCTGTCAGGCAGTCCCCTTTCTTCTGCTGCTGCTTCCTTAGGTTCATTTAACTGAAAAAAAAAAAAAAAAAAAAG